>JANDJT010000190.1:31195468-31205645 GCA_024331685.1 Stegophilus panzeri | reverse complement strand
TATGAGTGTATGTGTGTGTGTGTGTGTGTGTGTGTGTGTGTATATATGTGTGTATGTGTGTGTGTGTGTGTGTATATATGTGTGTATGTGTGTGTGTGTGTGTGTACCATTCCCTTTCCATTGGTTAAATCTCGGCTCAGCAGGTTCTGATCCACTATGTAGTCCAGTCGAGCGACGTCGGAAAGTCGGGATTGGAAGCCGGCGCTGTTCAGAACTCCATCCAGCTGATCCCAGAACACGCTGAGGTCCTGCTGAAGATCCGACGCACTGGCTGAGAATTCTGGGGAAAAAAGGGGTGGGAAAATCATAGCATCCTTGAGTTCTGTCTCAAATCGTGTAATTCTGTAGTGGACTAGATTAAGTGTAAGTTCTGACTGTGTTCCTTAGGCGTGTCGGTTCTTTCCTCCTCCTGAGCCACGTGTGAGTTCTGACTTCTGTCTGATTTCAGTCTGATGACGTTGGAGACGTGAACACCGATAGAGTCTAATGCAGAGATCAGACCTGGCTGATGGAAACCCGTCATGAGAACGTAGTGCTCTGGGCCATCGTCTGGTTCATCATCTAAACACGCACACACACGCACGCACACGCACACACACACACACACACACGCACACTCACACGCACGCACACATACGCACACACACACACACACACACGACACCATTTTATGTTCCTACTTCTTACACACATCATGAGTACAAAAGAAATGGAGTAAATACACTGAAACGCCACAGCTGTGTACTGAACACTACAGGAGCGAAAGATCATCCTGCTGTTGACCTTTGACCTGTGTAAGGACGTACCGATGTAGCTGCTGGTGTTGTTGTCGCCCCTGCGTTTCAGTTTGGTGTCTTTATGAGGAGGCGGAGCTTCTGCTGTTTTTTTACCTTTTTCTCCTTTAGCTGAGCCTTTAGCATTTTTCTCTCTACCAGGAGACACTGAAACTGCTTCCTGTTTCACACACACACACACACACACACAAACATTCACGTACATGTATACAGTGCCGTGTAAATTGGGATTTTATATCATAAATCTACACAAATTATTCCATAATACTGAAGTTTAGAAAATTATTTACATATCTAAACCGAAACCCCCGTTACTGTGAAACCCCAGAATTAGTTCTGGTTCAGTTTCCATCAGAGGTGAAATAATGTGTAGAATGGTGTCCACCTGTCTGTAAGTGTCACATGATCTCAGTATAAATATAAAACCTGTTCCTGGAGGAACCCAGAGTGTGCAAGAGAACCTAAACACACGGCATCATGAAGACCGAGAAGCGATCAAAACACTCCACACAGTGTGTGACAACCTGTATGAAAGTCCTGCTTGAAGACTTGGTGAACGTGTTGAAACAAGTTCTCTGCTCCGAGGAGACCAAATCTGACCTCGGCACATTCGGTACATTTGGTGGAAACCCAACAGAACACCAGCCCCACTGCGAAGCATGGTGGTGGTAGCATCATGAGAATTATGTGGAGATGATTTTCATCAGCAGGGAGACTGGTCAGGGTTGAGGGTGAGATGGATGGTGACAAACACAGGAGAACCCTAGTAGAAATCCTATTCTGGTCTGTAGGAGACCTGAGACTGGGGGGTGGAGCTTCACCATCCAACAAGACAACGAGCCAGGATGTACTGACGAAGCTACCAACAATCACCAACAACCTGAACCTGAATATATATATATATGTGTGTGTGTGTGTGTGTGTGTGTGTGTGTGTGTGTGTGTTCTCACTCTCTTTACTGCAGCTCTTCTCTGTATGTCAGTGTTCTTGATGTCCAACAGTTGAAACTTCACTAATTTTGCCAACAAGTCAACAGAAAGCTCGTCTCCCGAGTCCAACACTGACCTCGCCACCTCCGTCACCTACACACACACACACACACACACACACACACACGCACGCACACGTTTCCATTAAACACCACCTTATGTGTTTTATCTGTAATATTTAGGTCGTCTGTGTGGTTTTTTTACCTCGTAAAATGCAGGAAGCTCTTTGATCTTCCTCGTCTTTGGGTTCCCGAGATCATTAACCTGAGACGTATTAGATGACTGTTTAGGGTCATGATTTATTAACACCCCATATAACACGTGCATGAGCATGTAGTAACATATTTGAAGAATAAAATATGAATATTCATCAGGGACCCACGGTTCTTTACCTTCTGCAGCAGGTTCTCCCAGGACAGGAGGGTGAAGCGGCAACGGAGGGGCTGCTGTACAGCGTGACACAGAGCTCTCATACACACCTCATCATACACACTGTCACACACCACCAGAGACACACACACACACCAACACTCCTACAACACACACACACACACTTCATATAAATTTTTATTCAGTTATTAATATTATATTATTCATTTTATATTATTGTCATTGTGGAGCTTGTAATTGTGTTTAATGTGTTTACTGTACCTCCTGCAGCACAGCTGAGCTCAGAGCCGCTTCCCACTGTTTACTCCCCGCTACACCTGCACTTCCGTTCCGCTCACTCTTACCGCGTTTAGAAGCCATTTTAATTCAGTTTAACACACTTCAGAGTCATGAGGCTTCAAACAAACATCTGTTCAGGTAGTTTTCATTTGTGTCCAGGTCGGCAAGACACTAAAAACCTGCAGATTAACTGATTAACTGAATTATTATGCTGAAGTTACCTTCTGTGTGTGTGAGCGAGAAAGAGAGCGAGAACTGTGGTAACCCATAGCAACCAAACAAACCATCAGGTAAGAGCGTCGCCTCTCAACACCGGAAGTAAAGTTCCAAACACACACAAAAAAAACCAGGATTAATTATAATCTGTGATTTAAAATGACATATTTCAGGACAATATATATTTCTATATTTTTCAAAAATGTAAAAAATGTTTTTTTAAGAATGGGTTTATTTTTTTAGTCCAGTTTGGAACACGGAAGTCATCTGGACCAATCAGATGTCTTACTTTCATCCGGGCATTCCGGCTCTTCCAGAAGCGGGCTCGCAACATACAGTGATTGCTGACTAAATAATGGTGTGGAAAAAAGAAAACAGAAAGTTGTTTTAAATAATTTAAGGTTAAATAATGGTTGTTGTTTATCAAAGAATATTGAGAGTCGGAAGTGTGTGTTTATGGGAAGTATATATTATATATATATATTTTTTAATTTTAGATATATTGTACTTAAAGCAACGAAAAACAAACAAAATGTTTATACCACACATAGATAATAAAGAAAATTGTGCAATTAACTGATAATTTCTACTCCCAAATATAAAAATATACATATTTACTATAAATATATAACAGTTATAAAACATAAATAATTATAACTTATTATATAGGCCCTGAACTAAAGGTGTGATTTAATGGCTATCCAAACATTGCCAGAAAATATATCAATACACATGATTTCTGTGTTGCAGTAAACTACATTGAAGTTAAAAAAATTAAAAGCCTAAAAATACAAACAAGGCTTATAAAACTATAGGATATCACTCTAAGGGTTAACATAACTTTTAATTATTTTATAGTTTTATACTTAATTCGTTAATCTCCGTTTTATCTGTATTCTTATTTAACTGTAGCGAAACCGGTCGTGACGCATGCGCACGAATAAACTGTTCTGCGTCATCACTGTGCGACGCGCAGAGTCAATATGGCGAGCAGTAAGAAAAGTGCACTTCTGTCTTCTTTAGCCGCTTATGGAGACGATTCGGAACAAGATTCAGATCCAGACACCGATGAACAAGGTACAGTGTTGTGTGTTTTATTTAAAATAACATTCTGGTGAACTTTAACTCCGTGAAATAAACAGAAAGTCACTGAGCTGCTGGAGCTGTTGTTCGGCTCCGGAGATCCTCCTCTGCTCGCTAACGTCAGTGTTCTTTATTTACAGTTTACACGGTGCAATAAAGTGTAGAATTCATCATAATCTTAAATTAATAAAGTTTAGATCTTATTATTATCTAAGTTAGCTTTTTAAACATCTGAATAATGAGACTATACATAACCGCATAGCGAGTTAACTGTCTGACTGACAGGTCTATTTACAGACGGATAACTGTTCTTAAACACCTTCTTCTTCTTCATAATAATAATAATAATAATAATAATAATAATAATTGTTATTATTATTATTATTATTATTATTATTATTATTATTATAGTAGTGGTAGTATTCAAAAATGTATATTAAGAATTCAATATATAAACATAGAAAAACAGGCATGTTGCACATCACATTCATTTGTTCTACATCCGAAAGAGAAAGACAGCAGTGTTGTTTATATTTCAATTTTAACAATATTTTTATGGGTCAGTGTGCGCGTACCATTCCCTCAGCGTTGGTTAAATCTCTGCTCAGCAGGAGTGTGTAAGAGTGTGTGTGTGTGTGTGTGTGTGTGTGTGTGTGTATGTGTATGTGCAGGTGCTCTGTACTGTAAGGAGAGGACTCAGTTTGTGTGTCACACTACAGCGTGTCTGAGTCAGGAGATATAGCTCAAAAATCACACTCTTATCTCTGTCCTAACATACAACCTCCGTCCGTCAAACGCCAACAAACGCCAACCTCCGTCCGTCAAACGCCAACCTCCGTCCAACAAACGCCAACAAACGCCAACCTCCGTTCGTCAAACGCCAACAAACGCCAACCTCCGTCCAACAAACGCCAACCTCCGTCCATCAAATATGTGGATAAAAATGTCACCGAGTTCTTTAGTCAGATCTTTACATTGTGTGGAAGTTTCAGCGTGTTGTGAATTTCCCGACACCAGAGCGGCGCTGCTGCAGTACAGAGTCACGCTGAAATCTCGTCCCTGTGCCGTTTACATTACTGACTCTCTCTGCACCGAACAGCACGAGGAGTCTAAACCTTGTCCTGTAGTGTTTATAACTGGACATTGTGCTGCACAGAACATCTTTATTGTGTTTTTATTTAGTGTTGAATGTGAGCAACTCCCAACTGAATGAAGGATAATTACATTTTAATAATTATAATCTGACAGTTTTATTAATATAAAATGTTCCATGAATCAGTTTTATGAGTAGACATCAGGCTGTGTGACATGACAGTAGGAGTGTAGATATGGTGATAAATTATGGCACAAAATACTTTTCTGAGGTATTGTGATATCTTTTTATAGATTTAATACAATTTATTTATTTTAAACATAAATTTATTTTAAGATGCGTTTACAGCAGGAGTGTATACTCTGTATAAAGTGTTGTGATGGTATTTATGTGTAACTGGTTATTGATCTTGTCTGGTGTGGTGTAGAGGCTCATGGGGGATTAGTGTCGGCCAGTTACGGGGACGATGAGGCCGGTCGAGCTGGAGATGGAGACGAGAGAGACTCGGGGAACGAAGAGAGCGACGACAACGATGGAACCTCGGTCAGTTTCTTTTCACGGCACTGGGTTTGTACATGATCCTGTTGTTTACAGCTGCACCTGTGTTTATTAGACAGGTGTGGTAGGTTTTATTAATGACTAATCACTTTAACAACAACAACGTATAATATAACCCTAACCCTATTAGCATCAAACTTTAAAACCAAAGCCCGGGGACGTTCTGGAACGTAACGGCAGAAGCAGTTTGTTACTCAGTACGAACGATCTGGTCATAAAATAAGAATAGAATGGTTCATGGATTTAAAAATAAATAAATAAATAAATGGGATACAGGAATGTTATGATATTGAGGTTTTTATAAGAATAGCCGTGATACTGCATTTAAAGAAAATTATTTTTATATCAACTTTATTGTTCTGAATAATGTTAGGATTTTCCCCATTTTCTCAGAAATATATTTTATAGGCTACGGGTCAGAACCCGGCGCTGTGGGTCAGAACCCGGCGCTGTGTTTCAGGGTGTCAGAACCCGGCGCTGTGGGTCAGTGTGTTAGAACCCGGCGCTGTGTCTTAGTGTGTCAGAACCCGGCGCTGTGTCTCAGGGTGTCAGAACCTGGCGCTGTGTCTCAGTGTGCCAGAACCCGGCGCTGTGTCTCAGTGTGCCAGAACCCGGCGCTGTGTCTCAGTGTGCCAGAACCCGGCGCTGTGTCTCAGTGTGTCAGAACCCGGCGCTGTGTCTCAGGGTGTCAGAACCCGGCGCTGTGGGTCAGTGTGCCAGAACCCGGCGCTGTGTGTCAGAACCCGGCGCTGTGGGTCTGTGTGTCAGAACCCGGCGCTGTGGGTCAGAACCCGGCGCTGTGGGTCTGTGTGTCAGAACCCACCGGGAGAACCCCAGAGTGTGTGAGCAGAGTGAAGCTGCTGCTGTAAACTGTGTAAAGACTTCACCAGCAGGTGGCGCTGTGGGGTTGTGTGTGAATCACCGGTTTAAAGCGTATAGTGTAGTACACTCCTCTAGAGTAACACATGGGGTATAGTGTAGTGGTGTAGAGTATTAAAGGTCTGTAGTGTACACGCTACTCAATTTATGTGTGTGTGTGTGTGTATATATATATATATATATATATATTTATTTTTTTAGGTTAAGATATTAAAAATGAATATAATAATTTGAGTTAATTGAGGATATTTGGAGAAACAAAAATATGTATGTGTATGTTGTACATGTTTTTAAAGAAACTAATAAATTAGATTAGAAGTTAAAAACATATACAGTATAATTGGTTTATTATGTTAGACTGCTTATTAAGAGAGAATATTAAAAAAATTACATAATACATTGGATTAAATTTGCATATTAAAAATTATAATAAATTGTGAAGTAAGGTTAGGATATTTTTAACGAAAGTTTATAGTGAATTGGGTTAAATCAGGGTTTTAAAAGTTTATACAAATTAAATTGGATAATGAGGTTAGGAAATTAACAATTATACAATAAATTAACTTAATTGGGTTATTAGGTTTATTAATAATAATAATAATAATAATAATAATAATAATAATAAATCAGTTTATTGGGTTAAAACTAATACATTTTTAAGGTATTAAAAATTATTGAAAAATAAACTGATACATTTGGTTAGACTATTTAAAATGTGTGTAAAGTGTTTTGACATTAGAAATTCCACTCTGACGGAGTTATTCTATAATAAAGATAAGGTTATAAAATTAGAATATTACAAATGAGTGATGTGAACACAGTCACGATTCAGTCTGTGATTTCTGTGTTTTAAAATGATTTTACTCTTTATAGCGTGTGTGTGTGTGTGTGTGTGTTTCATTTCCACTGTATAAGCTTCATCCTTTATTCACATTCACACACGACTTTATTTTCAAACAGTTAATTTTAGTGTTTTCTGTTTTTAAAACTGAATTCCTAACTTTTCCCCAAAATCCCTCTGGCACAACACACTTCTGTTTACTGAAGATTATTAATAAATGTGTTATAAATCTTCTGCGAGCTCAAACTCCTCCGTGTGTGTGTGTGTGTGTGTGTGTGTGTGTGTGTGTGTGTGTGTAGGACATGGACGACTCGGACTCGCCTGAACCTCATGATGAGTCGAAGGTATTTGGACAAAGAAAAATCGACTCCAGTTTATTTTTTTTAGATTTATCTGTAAATTTCTCGCCTGTGACTCATTTATAAACCTAATAACGATTCACTATAAAATATTTGTTAAGAAAAATATAAATGTAGCAAATAATATTTTCTAAGTCAGTTTTAGGTTAAATGTTGTGTATGTTTAATGTTAACTAGATAAGGTTCATATGTTTTTATTGTTGGCTAATCTTAAATCTGTTTAAACTTAACTAACTAAGGTTTAAGAATGAGTCAGAGTTTGAAGTGTTAGCTGTCTAGCTGAAGTTTCTCAGGTTTTAGCTAACGTTCAAGGTACAAGTTAACTAGCTAGCTAAGTATAATAGGTTTTAGAGTTGGGTAGAAAATTGTGAGCGATTTAGTGTTGGCTAGCTACATTTCATAAATGATTATCCCAAGTATAATTGTCAAGTGTTAGCTAAATCAGCCCATCGTTGCTAAATTAAATGATTATCAAAACACTGTGCCACTTAAATTTAGCTAAGAACGTGTATTAAAAGTTAAATGTTGTGTATTTGTAATCTTAGCTAGTTTTTTAAGTTAATTAGCTAGCGTTTAAGGTCCTGTGTAAGTTTTAAGTGTTAGCTGTCTAGCTGAAGTTTGTCAGGTTTTAGCTGTTGTATAACTAGCTAAACATTTAAAGATTCAAAACATTGTGGTGTTGTTTTTTTTTTTTTTTCTTTGAACATTTTAAAGATAATTGACGGCGCGGCTCTGTGAGGGAGGTCCGAAATTGAAAATGTCCGTAACCATTTTTATACTTTAGAGAGTTAATATTCGCTAATAGAGTTTCATTACAAGCTAACATGGATGATTTGTTGTTGCACTGATGTAAAAGTTGGACTGATTTGATAAAGACAAGCAGCTGCAGGACCTGGCCCTGTTCTTTAACTCTGAACATTTCTGAGCTTCGGGGCGTGTTCCAACTCCTGCACTGTTTCAGAGGAAAGTCATCCGACCACGCCCTACAGAAATAAAACCTCAACACCTCGCTTCAGCTCCACCGCCGCACACTAGTTCACCTACAGGAAGTGATGAGCAATCACAAAATGGCGTTTAACATGAACGTTTTATTATTTTCATCGCTGCGTTAGCGCTAAAACATTCATCTGTGGAGCAGTTTACATTTTTAGTTCATTAAAAAGTTCTGTATAAAAGATTGAATTATTAATATTTATCGCAGCAGAACCAGTTTCTATTAAAGTTAATAAGATGTTCATAAAACTTTAATATTGTATGTTTAACAGACTGTAAAGAAGTTTTAAGAATGAGTGCAAATTTTTAAATGTAAGCTAGATTAATACAGTTCATGTATGAGCTAGTTTTCAAGCTAGCTAGCTATAAGTTTCTGAGGGTTTATAGTATTACATAACTAGCTAGCTTAGGCTAATGGATGAGTTTAAGTTTAAAATAGTTTATTAGATTAAAATAATCTGTTAGCGTTAAATAGTTGTATTATTAACTTGCTAGCTAAAAGGTGTGGATTTATTATTTTAGCTAGCTACTGGTGTTTTCTTAGTGTTCGCTAGCTAGCTGAAGTTTGTAGGTTGTCAGTGTTGGTTATATTTGGTCAGGCTTTTTTTGTTGGATAAACAGTTTAGTTTTAAGATTGAGAAGTTGTGTGTGTTAGGTAGCTAGATAGTTTGTCAGGTTTTAACTGTTGTATACCTTTCACGTATGAGTGCAAGTTACAGCTAGCCACGTTCCATAGGGTTCTACTGCTGGATAAGAAGTTCAGGATAATGGAGGAGTTCCTAGTGATGGTTTACTCGATGGGTTTTTATTGCTTTTAGCTACATGTTGGATTTTTAGTGTTAGCTAGGTAAGTTGTAGTTTCTTCCAGTTGTTAGCTTTGATGTTTTGATGCAGTGTGATGATGGTAGTCGGCCAATCTTTTTTTTTTTTTTTTTTTCTTCTTCTTTTCTTTTCTTTTCTTTCTTTTTTTTTTTTTTAAATCAATTTTAAAAAATCAACATTTGTTCCTCATCAGAAGTCTGTGTGGAATCTCAGTTAAAAAAAAAATTATTAAAATAAACATTTCATTTAAAGCTTCTACAGGGATCTGAGTGACAATGTTCTGCTGTTTATTTGTTATAACAATAAATACTCGAACAATAAACTTTAAAAAAAATATAATAATGAAGTTCTATTAGGATATCTGAGACAAATTTTAAATTAATTAATTTATTTGATAAATTTATTGAATTATTTATTGATTATTGTATGATGTATATTTTGTAAATAACAACTAAATATATATATTTTTTTTAATCTTGACTCCCATAAATGTTTTATTATTGTTTTAAGTTTGTGTGTGTGTGTGTGTGTGTGTGTGTGTGTGTGTGTGTGTTTTAGAATATTATAACTGGTGAGAAGAAGGATCCCAATGAATTGGTTGGTGAGTAACTTTTATCACATACAGTAAACACACACACACACACACTCTCTCTCTCTTTCACACACACATACACACAACCTTAATAACAAATGTACCTTCATTCCTGAGAAAAGAGTCATTTCTGTCCTGTGTGTGTTTCATTTCCACGGTGTTTTTGTGCATCCATAAGTATAAGACCGCCCAGGAAATGATCAGTGTGTTCACAGGAAATGATCAGTGTGTTCACAGGAAATGATCAGTGTGTTCACAGGAAATGATCAGTGTGTTCACAGGAAATGAT
>JANDJT010000190.1:31143946-31157795 GCA_024331685.1 Stegophilus panzeri | reverse complement strand
CATTTGGATCTTTATCAGTGGTATTTGGTAATAGTTTTTGTAACTGTTTTGCTAAAAGTTTACATATTATCTTAAGGTCAGAATTTAACAGACTTATGGGTCTGATGTTTTCACATTTGTCAGAGGGTTTACCTGGAGGATAAAGAGACATTTTGGATATTTTATTAAAATCCATATTGAGGTGTTAATTAAAAGATTATTTGGGGTATATATAATTTAATGCATTTGAAATTTATTCGAATATAATTTCTTTCAGTTTGAAGCTAAAATGAAGAAAATAACACACAGTTTTGTCTGTAAATATTTATTTTTTGTTGATTTTCCTTCTCTTTAGTCGACTTCCCTCTCTCACTGCGGCTCCACAGACCGTTTTCTGACGAACTTTCACGTCCAGAAGGTCGCAACACTGAAATCCTCAAACAGGAAGTGGAGGAAAATGTGAGTCACCTGCTCATCAGCACATTAATGTTGTTATTTATTTTACAATCCTCATTGCATTATACAGCATCTCTCAGTAATATCTCAGTGGAACCTCAAAACATCATCATCTGTGTACTAGAAATATGATTTTTAATTAATGATAATTAGAAATGTTTTAATGAGTTTAATGTTTTTTCAGCTGAATAACGCGTTCAGACAAATTCCCGGCATTCACCGCGTGCAGAAAACCAGATTCAGGTGAGATCAGGAAGCAGAGTGTCTTAAACTCATCCTAAACTCCAGAAAAAATTAAATAATTTAAGCAATTTAAGCGTGGTTAGTGTTACTGCATCATAAAATACCAGAGCCAATCAGGTTCCGGTATGCAAATGATGCCCATTGCATAATTAAAAAATCTGGATTTGACATGGTGGGAAAAAAGTACTGCTTTTGTGCTTCTGTGGATTTTTCAGATTTTTTTTTTTATATATATATATATATATATAGTGACATTTATTTGTGTTTATTTTTTCCTGCTCTACTTATTTATTGCTTTTACTGACAGATATCGTAAAATTCTTTTTCACAGGACACAGAGAAATGCAGGAAAGAGGTAACATTACAATAAATATATATTTAATAAATATAGAGTCCTGTACGAGGTAGCAAATAGTTTTATTTATTAGATTTATTAGAAATATCCTGACTTATACTCCGCCCTGTTTCCCCTTCATCAGGCAGAACAACACGATCGTGGACACGGTTCTCTCGGCTCCTCGCTCCAGCTACCGCGACATCGTTAACCTGACGGATAAACAGGTGCAGGCTGGGAATTTCAGCGATATGAAAGTAGTGCCGGGTTACTACACCGTGGCCACAGACAGAGGTGAGAGGTTAAAGAGGGAACAGTTTGCGAATGTGTGAAATATAAATTCCGGTTAAAAATCTGAATTTTGTTCTACGTTCGTGTCTCAGAGGCGACGGGGGCGGTGGAGCTGCAGGAGGGTGTGGAGTCTGTGGATGTTCGGGTTCCGCTCTTCATCAAAGATGAGGATGATGATAAGAAACAGCTGCTGGTGGAGGCCATCGACGTTCCGGTGGGAATCGCAGGCATCGGAAAACGCTACGTCAACATCACAGTGATTAAAGAACACGGTGAGACTCCCACTCCCTCGTCCACTTCCCTCGAACACACCTCAGGGTTTTTCCAGATTTGTTCGATTTTACAGGAAATCATTCAGCATCTCTACTGACTTCAGGATTTATCCAGTTTCTAAGAATAAGCTTTAAATAAACTATATATAAAGATCAACAAAGTGAACTGAACAAAAGGTGTCAAAGAAAAATCAGCCAATCAGAAGAGGAAGGCGGGAACAAGAAAAGACATGCCCTTACATAGACTACAGTTATAACACAAGATGGCATGTGTGTAGTGTAAACAAGTGTAAATAAGAACAACCTTAAACTAAACACTTCATATTTCAAAAATATAGGATTTAATTGTTTATAAATTAGATAGGTAGTTTAGTTAGCGAGCCAGCATTAATTAGATGTAATTATATGCAAATATTTGTAAAAGTATAATTTATTTATAATTATTTAAAAGTAAATATATTAATTATTGTTTCTACTACATGCAGAACATGGATTTTGTGTTTCTGTAACGGTTTTTGTGTTAATTTGGTTTTGAGAAAAGTGTTTATCTGTTAGATCTTAGTAATAGTAAAATATGTTTTGTGCACTGATTAGACATCTACAACTGTTAATTGTGTTTGTGTGTGTGTGTGTGTGTGTGCAGCTAAGAGCGTTCTGACCTTCCTTCAGCCCTCGTACACTTTCTCTCGACAAGATGGCGTAGCTAACATCCCGATTAGCCGTGACATCATTGAGGACGGTCGCACTCAGGTCACCTACTGCACCAGAGACCTCACCGCCAAGGACAAGAAGGTAAGGTCAAAGGTCAAGGTTTGGATTAATGTACATAAACTTGACGTGTACTATGATTGTTGTGTAAACCAAGAACGTTGTTCTGTTTGAACCCCTCAGGACTACATTTCAGTAGACGGAGATCTGATGTACCAGCCTGGAGAAACTCAGAAGATGGTTCCTGTGAAGCTGCTGGAACTTGGGGAAGGAGACACCCTGTTGGATAAACAGTCCAAACAGTTTGTGATGGATCTGAGCAACCCACGTCAGGGCGCTAAACTCGGCAAATACCCGCGAACCACCATCAACATCGCCGACAAACCAGGTGAAGCTCAGACACACGACACAGGAGGGGGAGGGGTCACCGCAGGTCAACACACCAATATAATCAATTAAAATAAAGTAAATGCAGAAGACGTGATCATGAATTTAGTGTAATCAACATAAATAAACACTGAATATTAAAGTCAGAAATGAATATGAAGAGTGACATTTAATCTGCCAAGCTAGCGAGGAAATTAGGATAATCTTAGCTAGCTAAAGTCGTAGCTGAACCCAAAATGTTTGATGAACTAATTAGCTACTGGGGATTAAACCATCTGATACGGTGAAGTTTTCCTGAAGTAAGGAGCCATTTATTTAACATTTATGGAAGGAGTCTCCAGTTTCAGCGCTTTGTAAAAGTCAGAGGTAACATGAAAAGCTTTGTTTCGTTTCTTTGTCTAATTAACTTGAAGAGAGAGAATAAAGAGAGGGAATAGAGAGAGAGAAGAGAGAGAGAGAATAAAGAGAGAGAATAAAGAGAGAGAATCGAGAGAGAGAATAAAGAGAGAGAATAAAGTGAGAGAATAAAGAGAGAGGGAATAAAGAGAGAGAATAGAGAGAGAATAAAGAGAGAGAATAAAGAGAGAATAAAGAGAGAGAATAAAGAGAGAGAATAGAGAGAGAGAATAAAGAGAGAGAATAAAGAGAGAGAATAGAGAGAGAGAATAGAGAGAGAGAATAGAGAGAGAATAAAGAGAGAGAATAGAGAGAGGGATGGTGAGGGAACGAGTGTTTATAGCTGCTGTAACGTAAGTGACAACAAGAACTAACTTGCTTCACAAACATTCCACAACATTATATGTAACTATAAATGAATAAAAAGTATGTGTTGTTTTGTAGTTAATAATTTTTTTAATTGTTAGTAAATAGCTGTGATATAAGAGGAATAAAGCGTGCTGTTATTGGAAAATAATGAACTATAGGGTGGTAACAGTAACTCCGCTTCATCACACCACCCCACAGCACGTCCTGTTTTATTCCTTACTTATCCGAGTAATAAAACAGGTACAGTAGAAATATGGTGAGATTCAGGAACTAGTAGTGAACTATGGTACAGAGGTGCAGGTACAAACATTCCAGATGTGGGTCACAACATCAAGTTCCATACATAAAACTAATTGGAGCACATTTATTTGTTAAAAAAAATCCATAAATGAAAGTTTTATTTATCAAACAAAGCCCAGAAACATGATCTGGGTGTCCGTGGTTCTCAAGGCAGTTTGTCCAGCCCAGTATCCAATAACGTTAATATCAAACTGAATATTATTTCCTCTCCCTGTGTGTTAGATCCGAGCGTGATCATGTTCAAGAACACCACGCAGAACTTCAGCATATCCGACGCGCTCTACAATATCCCTGTGATCCGCACTCAGGGTCTGGAAAACCCCTCCACTGTTAACTGGCGCACAATCTCCTCCCGCTTCAACCTGTCCGGCCCGGTCAAGTTCGCCCCAGGAGATATGGAGAAGAACATCGTGATTGACCCTCGTATGCAGCAGATTCCCTCCAAACCAGAAACCTTCCAGCTGGAGCTGTATGACCCGAGCCCTAACAGCCTCGTCCGAGACAGGAAGACCACGCTGGTGAACATCACCGATCCCAAAGGTGAGGCATTCTGTCTGGAAAAAGTCTGAATCTTCTGATTCCATGACTCTGTTGATTCCTGAGCTCCACCACACATGCTAATCCAACTTGACTGCACCCATTGCTAGTAATTTATTATTGTTTCTGTTGTTGTTTTGTTTTTGTTTCCTGTAACAGATGTCTTGACCAAGACAGGATCTCTTCCAGTTAAAGCCTCGTCTCCCACTGGACGAATCTTTGCTCCGACTAACATCAACGCTACAGCTACAGGCCCTAAAAAGATCCTCCTTAACTGGAACCCTCAGTCTGGAGCCAAAGGATATAAGGTAACACACACATTCGACTAGACAGACAGACAGACAGATAGATAAATAGGTAGATAGATAGATTTTCACTCAGTTATAGTGTTTTGTAATAAAGTGTTAACTCTATTGCGATATGTAGATGACCTCCACCTTTGTGTTCATGATTCTGTTCACTTCCAGGTGAAGTATTGGATCTACGGAGACCCCGAAGCCGAAGCCCAGGTGGTGGACGTTAAAAGCCCTCATGCTGAATTGACAAATCTCTACCCGTACTGCGATTACGAGATGCGTGTGTGTTCATACAATGCTCAGGGAGACGGGGACTACAGTGACATCGTGCCATGCCAGACTCTTGAAGATGGTGCGTTACTCAGTCAAATAATCCGATGATAATAGGAGCTCTGTTATCACTGGTTAGCATGTGGTAACTGGGATCATGCTAACTTGTCATTGTTAGCTTTTGTTCATACACTCCTTGGTTCAGGTGTGTTTGGAAGTGAAATATAGAATTAAAAGGTGAATGTTTTATGGAACTGTTCTGAAATCTTTCTTCTAAATGTCCATTCCCATTTGGTGACCTTTCTGTGCAGTCCCAAGTGAACCAGGCCGCCTGGCCTTCAATGTCATTGGCCCAACTGTCACTCAACTGAGCTGGGCAGAACCAGCAGAGCCCAACGGTGTGATCACAGATTATGAGGTCATCTACACACCCATCAACGAGGACAGCAGTAAGTGGCAAGATTTGTGTAGCATTCATGTGAAAAACTAAAAACAATCAACCATTTGGACGTTTGTCTGCCCCTGGATATGCCTGAGTATCAGATTCTGACTTTATTTAATCTAGAACCCATTGGACCTGATAAGAAGGTGAAGATTGACAACCCCAAGAAGCGCATGCTGCTTATTGAGAACCTGCAGCAGTCCCAGACATACCGCTACAAAGTGCGTGCTAGCAACAAGTTGGGATGGGGACCATACAGAGATGCCACCATCAATCTGGCAACCCAACCTCACAGACCCATGTCCAGTAAGTCTGTTAGGAGAAATTTGTGATTTGTATGTTTGCCATAAATACACAGGTATAATCTGGACATTATTACTTTTCCTGGGTTTCATACACAGTAGCTATTCTGGCTAAGATTCTGATTGCCCTTGTGTCTACATTTTTTTCTCCAACAGTTCCCATTATTCCTGATATTCCTATTGTGGATGCAGAGGCGGGGGATGATTATGAAAGCTTTCTCATGTACAGTAATGAAGTTCTTCGTTCACCCACCTCCAGCACTAGACCCAGCGTGTCAGAGTTCTCCGAAGGTGAGCAAATCCCCTGCTGGTTGCATGCTTTCATGCCCTTGCTGGTTTTCATTCACTGCTAGCATCTCTTTAGCTGGCACAAACTTTGGTTATTGTCCAAGGTATACATATATATTATATGTATATATACATATATTTAAATATTGGATTTTGAAGTTTTTACAGGGGGAACACTGATTGAATAGGGACACTCTGCTTTCATACTGCACCTCTGAATCATTTTAAATGCTCTCTTTACCTTTGGATTGCCTTCGCCATCACCATTTGGATGCTCTATTGAACCTTCTGTGGCAAGATGATGTGCTAGCATCATCATGACTTGAACGACCTAGGATTCAGAAATTGCCTGATATAATTTTATACAACATAAATGTCTTGTAAATGTTTGAAGTTTTATCTTATTATCTGCTTACATTCGATTGCACGGGTATCTGGGTCGATTTTAGTCCATGTGCATTTGGGATCTCCAGCTAAAACCTTTGGCATCAAGATCTTAACATGGGAATCTCCTTCTCTTTATTGCTTTGCTTGAATGTAGTCACTAACCATAGCTTGCCTACCTACCTGTCCTCCATGCTCTGCTTGCTTCCCCCCACATGAACACTGAAGGCAAGCGGTGGAAGCACGTTAAACTAGTGGGATCAGACCTGGATCTCCGTACGGTGTCCTGGAAACTGCCTGCTGATGTCATCCCCACCCGAAGCACAAGCACGAGCACGAGCACTTTGGAAAGTGATGATATGCTGGTCCCTGCTCATTCCCAGACCCCTCATCCAAGTGGCTATTTCCAGTACCCTCTACATGGTGGCTGTTTTGAGAACTCTGTGCAAGGTGGCCATTTCCAGAACCTTCCACAAGGTGAAGATCTCAACATGTCCCCTGTTAGACCGCATGCCAGCATACCCCTACCCTTGCCACCACTCTGCTGCCATGCTATACAATCTATGTGAAACCTGTTCTGGATTGCTAGCTTGTCTCAAAATGCTGCTGCCGTGCTTTGGGTTGGTGTCAAGTGGAAATCTGTAGGTTGAACTACCTTCTGGTGAGCAAATGAGAACACAGATGATGAATGTAATGGCTTACACCTGAGGGAATCTGCTAATACTGTCACTAGTCATACAAATCCTGCTGCTGCTACAGCTGCCATTGGAGAAAGAAGGTTCTTCTAGTCTACAGCAATATGGAAACTGTCTGTTCCACATGACCAAGAGAACAATCAGACATTTCTGGGCAACTGTTTTGAAGTCTGACCCCTACCCTCTGATAGCTGGACATTCTTTCCTACATTCTTGGTGCTAATGCTAGTTTGTTCCCCTCTTTGTATCAACAGACCAGAACATAAACGGAAAGTGGGATCAAGGGTTCTTGTTCCCAGGTGGAAGTGGTTCCCTGTCACGCAACATCAGCACTTCTTCAACTAGCTACAGCCTCTCACCTCGCCCTGGTGGTGCCAACCAGTCAGTGGAGACCACTATGACTTACATAACCAACAAAGGTTTGCACATGGCCAGAATTTTTATTGTTGATTATAAAGCTGTACATTGAAAGCAATCTTTCTGCATAGCTTAGTTAGTCTGACTTTTAAGTATCCAAAGTTTATTAGATTAGGGTGGGAAATTAAAGTCACTGGGGGGTTGAATTCCACAAGAAGGATTATAGAGTTTTTAGCCATCGCAAAATAAACTCAACCGCCAATAATTGCTTGAAATTACAATTTCCTTCCAGGAGGATCTGTGCCTCGCAAGCATGACATCCACAGCGAGGACGTGATCATGAGAAAACGATCCGAAAACAGGACTTATTATGATAATGATGGTGTAAGAGACTCCATCGTGATGAGCGACTTGACTGGAGGATTCTCTGACATTCTAAGTAAGTAGATTGTCTACAGGTGTGTATGTGTTTGCGTATCCACGCTTCAGCTCAAAGGCATTGTTCCATGTTTAAAGTAATGGATGGCAAGTATTACAGCTTTTGGCAGGAACCTGTGGTTGCCTATCGCTCAAACTCTCACTGACTCCTCCTGTAACATTCGCTCTGCTCTGCCATGTCTCTCCTCCATGCATTGCCATGCCTCTCTGTCACTATCCTACCCCATCCTGCCGTGCACTTCCCTGCCATGGCCTGTGGTGGCACACTTTCAGGCGGTTCTAGCTTCAGCCAGACTACAACCAGCTACAGCCTGAACTCCCGCGTTCACAATCACTCAGATGACATCAACGAAGCTCTGCAGAACCTGGACAGGGTTCTCCAGGGTGAGTGGATTTGGAAGCAACCAAACCTAAACTGTGGAGTCCAAACCTAGTAGCACAAACTCCTCTTTGGATTGGTTGATAAATGCAGTCCCAGGAGCCATAAGAACCCAGTGGTTTATAATGTTTGCAATTTCCAGACCTGGAATAGCTGGATTAGCCCTGAAGTTCTTGTTTTAATATTTTTTTCCTTATTCAAAATTCTGTGCAGTGGTTAGTTAACAAAACTTTCATGAAGTAAACCACATGTTAAGGTAACATAGAGAATGTTAATGTCCTAACTAGTATGCGGTTAGTTAAGCAGGCTTGCCTTGCTGAGTCATTTCGAGCTTCTATCATGCTGTTGTTACAATCAACCCAGAAATTAAATGTTTATGAAGGGTTGTATGTTATCTAGATACTCGGCTGCAACGTGGAGTCCCTGAAACCCCAAGCAGGCTGGTGTTTTCAGCTCTGGGTCCCACAGCACTGAAGGTCAGCTGGCAGGAGCCCCACTGCGAAAAGCCAATATTAAAATACTCTGTCCTCTACCAGCTTCTCAATGGAGGTCAGTAATAATGCTGAGTGGCTCCTATCTATCAATAGTCAATTTGTGTTCCTTGACAGAAATTTCTACATAAAGCTATATGTGTCATTTTGTGCATAACGTTCCCTGTAGGTGAAATGAAACGCTTGGACATCACTAACCCTGCGCAGAACTCTGTGGTGGTTCAGGACCTAATGCCCAACCAGTCGTACCTGTTCAAGGTAAAAGCTGAGAGTCAGGAGGGTTGGGGTCCAGAGAGAGAAGGAGTCATCACCATTGAGTCTGCTGTCGACCCCAAGAGCCCCCTCAGCCCTGTGCCAGGTAAGAAGGCTTGATGGCGTCGTTGGTTTATCAACTACAAATACATCCATATTGCAGAATTTCTGATACAACCTGGTGGTGTGTTTTCAGGGTCTTCATTCACTCTGAGCACACCCAGTGCTCCAGGTCCGCTGGTGTTCACTGCATTAAGTCCAGAGACTCTCCAGCTCAGCTGGGATAAACCACGAAAACCCAACGGCGAGATCCTGGGCTACGTGGTCACCTGTGAACAGCTGCACGGTGGAGGTCAGAGTCCTACAGTAACTAAACATTCCCTGTATTCAATATTCCTATTCCAAATCATTTGAGATTGGCGTTAGGTTCCAGGTCACTTCATCCTTTCAACTTTTAAAAATTATAATAATTATACTTCAGTAGTTTTAGCAAGAATCTGTCATTTGTGTTGAAATTTAAGCCAGACTGATCTTGGAAAATGATTTTGGGATAAGTACAGACATTTGCTTAACTTACAATCCTCAGTGTACATTAAATTCTGTTTAAAGTTATTTTATTAGTTCATATATTTATTAGTGGCCTGTTTTGCATGTTATTGTTTCTGCTGTTTTTAGTTTATAGTTTAAGAATTTAATGGTTGTAGTAGCCAATAGTTTCAGTTATCAGAATTTTTATTTATAATTGACATTGCTAAGATGATATTTGACAGAGGGGCACAGTGCCTTAGTGGTTAGCACATTTCCCTCGCACCTCTGGGGTTGGGGTTTGAATCCTGTGTGTATAGAGCTTGCGTGTTCTCACTGTGCTTTGGGTGTTTCCTCCGGGTACTCTGGTTTCCTCATCCAGTCCAAAGACATGCGTTCTAGGCTGATTGGCATGTCCAGATGGTCCGTAGTGTATGAATGGGTGTGTGAGTGTGTGTGATTGTGCCCTGCGATGTGTTGGCCTCCAACTACCCCAACACCCCCCCCGTGTCCTGAGTCCCCTCGGAGAGGCTCCAGGCTCCCTGCGACCCTGTACAGGATAAGTGCTACAGAAAACATATGGATATTTGACAGAATTGTATTATTTGTGCAGGAGATCAGCGCTCCTTCCAGCTCAGCGGGAACTCGGCAACGTCTCTGACCGTTTCTGATCTGAGTGAAAATGTGCCGTATAAATTTAAAGTTCAGGCTCAGACCACGCAGGGCTTCGGGCCGGAGAGAGAGGGGATCATCACTATCGAGTCTCAGGATGGTACGACACGCACTCACACGCACACACACACACACACTTACACTCACACACACACACGCACGCACACGCACACACACTTACACTCACACACACACACTCACACACACGCACACACTTTTATAGATATTTCATTTCGACACCTAAATACACAACATAAATACAAATAGCACCCAAACATACTATGTAGTCTGATATAACAACTTGGTATTATTTAACATAGATATTACACAATATATAATGTAATATACCTTTCTTTCTGTCTCTTTCATTCTGCCTTGTTCTCTCTCTCTCTCTCACTGTGTCTATAGGTTCTGTGGGTCAGTACAGCAGTCAGTCTGTGATGAAGAGAGAAATGTTTAATTTGCCATCACAGAGCTCCACACAGACAACACATACCATGTTCACCGAACCCTTTCTCACACCAGGTGACCTGTCTGTCTGTCTGTCTATCTGTCTGTCTCTATTAATCTATCAGGCAAATTCCCCAAAATTCCCCTTACAGTTAATTATTATTAATATCTTTATCTGTGAGTGGAGAAACGTCTTTATCATTATAACACAGGTTTACTCTGAGACTCGTCACCCAAACACCTTAAACAAGGGCTAATAATTTTATATTTTAATTGTTGCTAACGTGTGTGTGTGTGTGTGTGTGTGTGTGTGTCCTCTCAGAAGGTATGATGATGTCGAGCAGACAGGTCACACAGCACATGGAGATGAGCGGCAGCACCACGCGGCAGGTGGAGATGGTGCAGAGAGGAGTGACGTCCACCATCACCAAGAAACAATATTATGAAGCCTGAACACGGATAATACGCTAACCTGGTGTGTTCAGTAACACACACACACACACACACACACACACACACACACACCTGAACACCATCTGTGTACTGGTATGAACACAAGTATAACAATGAGAATGACTGAAACACATTCACACCAGAACCATGTGTGTGTGAAATACAGAAACTGCACACGTACACAGCGATATTTAGCTTCAGTATTGAAATTTTACAGAAGCCCTGAACTGGAAAACCACACTGAAGTGCAATGTCCTTATTCTGACATAAACATCATACAGTGTTAAATATTAAGTCAAAATACATTATTAAGCTGAAATAATATCTTGAAATAACAAGTTATTACATAACGAAGTCAAAATAAAGATATAGCACTTCAACTTTATTTTTTTTTGTGCTCGTGCTTCAGTGCTTCTGTAATCAGTAACGTCTCCAGTGTGGGAATGTTCCTGAAACAGTTGGCTTTAAAATACAGTGATATGATCTGAGCATTTTACAATAATAATAATAATTCACTTTACAGTGCAAAACATGTATTGAATGTAAACTGAATGTTCTCTGCTTTAGTGTACGCACTTATACATCCATCTCACATATCTGCCTTTAGATATTTGAATTGTTTTAGGGTTTGTTTGTTGTTTGTCTGTTTATTATCTACTTTTTTTTTTTATGTTATATTGATGAATATGATGAATTATGAATTATACGTTTTAAGTTAACGCTCCAATAAAACTTTGGAGTTAAAAAAAATAGATCAGCAGCGCCATCTGCTGGGCCTTTTACTGTACGGACCAATCAGAGAACATAATTTCATCACGTGACTATTTTCAGGCGGGGTTAATTGAACTAGGCCACTATTTCACTTATACCTAACAAAAAGCACTTTTAAAATCATAATTATTTCTATAAACCAGCCAGTAAAGTTATTATGCTGAAATAATAGTAAAATTATTCGACAGCCACAATTTTAAATGAATTTACTTATGCTAACAGCTAACCGAGAAGCTCTAGCTAGTTAACCTTAGCTTGCTAGACAATTTATTAGTCATTACACATCTCCATGTATTTATTTCTCATTCAATTAAAATAAAAAAACGTTCTTAATATACCTTCAGTGACATGATTCCATAATAGATCTCTTTTTATTCTCATAATTCTGATGTAAATTCTGCCAAACTGCAGCTAGTTAGCCTGTTAGCTGCAGCTAGCACGTTGAAATCGTAGAATCCCCCTCATGAACTTGTTCATTTTTATTCTTATTTTTCTTTCACAACTAAAAATGTAGTTTTCCAACAATAACTGCTGGTGGTGTTGAATGAAAAGTGTCATTTATGAGCTGCATCAGGATTTTCTCTTGAATAATTTCTTTACCAAAGTATCAAAATCTGTATTATTTTAACTTTATTTCATTTTACTGTTTGCATGTTTATTATTATTATTATTATTTTTCAACAGCTTGAGTCTCGATTACATAAAAACAGTAATATACTGATTAAACTACAGGTTATTGTTTTTGCATGTTGTAAATATGTTACTGAAATTTGGATTTAAAATGTTTTTTTACACACAACACTACATTACTCTGGGGAAACATGACTCTGTCAGTCAATATCTTTATTTTAAGTATTATACTGTACTATTTTTAAAAAATATATTTGTATATTAAATATGAGGATGAACACTGGGTTTTTTAATGTGACCCAACCAGCAAACATTTCACTTTATATTCAGTTTCATTCATTAAACATGACAGATTTCCATTTAATAAACAATAAAAAATAATTGGTTAATAAAGTGTGTCAGTCTGTTTATTAAAAATATTGAAGCTGAAATCATTAATAATTAGTATAATTGAATAACTATATTTACAGCAGATTAAATGAACAGTATATTTTGTATTAATTGGAATAATAAAATAATAATAATAATAATAATAATCAAAATCAAATCCAGCCATTCACAGCATTAACTGTGTTTTTCAAGTGAGTGAAAAAGTTTGCATCCCCTTACAAGAAGCTCTCAGTTTTTCTTGACGTGAAATGTCCTCAATTCACTCACCTCTATATACACTCAAGTTCTTTTCCTTTTTTCCAGCAGAAACCCGCAGACTTTCACACGAGAACTGCACACGTGATGAAATGTATAATTCTTTTTAAATGATTTTTCTGCTCACACTCTGTTCGTATGGCAGAGAAGCAGAAAGAACGACTGAGACTCCACGTTTGCGTTAATGTTAATATAACAGTCTTTATTTTTACACCGGAGACATTACAAATGAACTTGATTACAGTCAAGTGTAAAATTAAAATACAGAACACATGGTAATCAGATGTTAAAAAACAAGCAGGTGTTTACCCTGTCTGATCTTAATTTATGATTGGAGAACTTATAAACTTTCTTTAGTAAGAAGAAAAAAAACAAAAACAAAGAAGGTACTCTATTCTCCATTTTTCCATTTCCTGGTCCTTTAGATCAGAGTTTCCTGACCTTTAAAATCCCCACTGTGTTTATATCACACCCTACACTGGAGAATAAACACTCTTCAGTTGTCCCTTTCAGGAACCCTTAAAGGTTCTATGTGCAAGTGTTTCACTTTCAGAAAGAGTTCCAAGTAGAACCTGTTTGAAGAAGCTAAGAATCCTTCATTATCCAATGAACCCTTGAAGAACCTTGTTGAATGAAGGGAACAGAACCAACACTATTGTCTCACCCACTGTGGACGTGTCCAAAACCCTAACACACCCTAATTAGCAAAGAACCCGTCTTTAACATTGGGACATTTGGACGTTGATCATTAACCCCACCCCTAATTTCTACCCCTTAACCCTCAGGTTTAACCCAACTCCATACCTCTATCTTAACACCTAATCTATTACATTACAT
>JANDJT010000190.1:31006414-31016414 GCA_024331685.1 Stegophilus panzeri | reverse complement strand
GACTCCACCATACTAAACACTCACATGATATCATGGTAAGTAATAATAATAATAATAATCATAATAATAATAATTTTTTTTCCCAAATTCGCATAAGAACGTCAAACGAAAAATGAAAACATTCAGATCGTTTGCAACTCCAAAAAAATCAAATTCTTTTTAATAAACAAACAAACAAACAAACAAACAAATAAATAAAGTGGTGATAACGAGGCTTGACGTCAAGCGGCGTGACGGGAATGTTACTTCTAAGAACGTTAATCGTACACAGTGAGCTTTTAACGTGAAATTACACGCATCGCTATTCAGACGTAACTATAGACGTAAGCGCTGTTCGGATGTTACGCGAGAGTTACGCACGAGGAGGCGGAGTTTGTTTGAATCGGAGGCGTGTCTCAGTTACGCCCGATTCTGACACGTTTCTTGCGCGACAATCAGCTAGAGCGACGAGCGCTAGCAAGTCCAGCGCCACTGAACTGTATGTTCTGGCCGTAAACACGCTCAAACACACTACGGAACGCCGTCCGAGGAGAAAATTAAACGCATAAATATTCCATTAAGTCTACTCGTTAATGAATAGTGTGTTCCCTTTAAAGTGCACGTCTTTACAAGAGACTGCATCGAATTTATTTATATATATATATATATATATAGGCGTTTTTTTATTAATTGAAATTTCAAAATAAAGTAAAAGTTAAATCAAAACGTACAACAGAAGCCGGATTCATCAAACCATTGAGCTTCAACAGAACCGCAGCTCGTGGAACAGCTTAATTCACACAATTCAGTTAAGGTTTTGAAAAAAAAAACAAACCCATGAATGAATGGAGACAGATGTACACACTCCGCAGTTCCCTGTAACGAGAACGTCCCGCTGTAATGGAGGTCCAGGTGAAGACGAGGCCGGCCGGATGCACACTTATTGAATCACACGGGGAAATGGGTTATAATCTGATCAGCGCTACATTCCCGCACTTAGCTCTGAGCTTTGTAACTGCATGTCCCACACCCACACCACCAATAACACAAGATCTCACTCAAACATCATTTTTCACTAATATACAGTAGATCTGAAATGATGTGTTCTTATTGGCCGAGAGTCAAATCCGAGATCAGACACTGAACACAGATAAGATCTGATCCTAAACAACCTCCACCAGAGACGACAACTACTAATCTCACGTCACGGGTGGGAATCAGACTCCACAGCATGAAACTCTGTGTGTGTGTGTGTGTGTGTGTGTGTGTGAGAGAGAGAGAGTGAAACAAACACCAATGCAACTTTACACTGTGACCTTACTGTCATTATGTTCTGCTCCAACTTTATAACGTTATAGTATATATATTTAACATTTTTAGAAAGTCTTAGAAAGTGAATTGTGTTGCTCAGCTCTACACTACAACTCTTTAATGTTAGCTATAGTGTTAGAAATGTAGTTATATAACTCTATAATATTACACTACTACATTACAATTTCATGATATCGCTTTACGGTAAAATTCTAACTGTTGCTGTAACACTATGGCTTAAATTACAATTTGACATTAAATCTATATATCTTTCCACTATAAATTTAAATTCATTTTGCAGTAGAACCCTATATCCTTAGCGGTAACATTGCTATGTACTATAATATATAACTTACACTTACCATTATACTATAACATTACAACTTTAACTATAACTTTATAAAACTGTTAGGTTATAACACCAGACTACAACTTTACATTAGAACTATAAATATGATCTTGAAAGCAACATATAATTTTATGCTATTAGTCATGACTTTCGAACCTTAGCTATAGCTGTATAACTTTACACTACAACTTTACAATTTTATGATATAACTTTACAAATGTACTACAACTACAACTACAACTATAGCACTATGGCTTTATTTACAGTCATAAGGTAAACAGTATATGTAGTGGAAATTTAATTTTACAGTAGAACCCTATAGGTTTAGCCATAACTATAACTATACCTATGCACTATAGTTGTAAAAAAAACAAAAACAAACAACAAAAAAACACTTAACTCTGTAACTATAAATTTTCAACCTTCTAACTTCATAACATTATACCTTCAGCTAGAACGTTACTACTCTACCATGGCTATAAATTGGCATAAAACTTTATAACTTTACAGGATTATTTTACACTTTATAACTTTGACTTATACTTTGTATAGATACATAAACAATATCGTTGTATAAAAGTTAGGTAGGTTAGAACTTTACACTAGAACAATACAGCTTTATTCTAGAACTATAACACCTCACACTTGCTTAAAGGCGCCACACTTGACTCGATTTTAATACAGAATTATGCGAATGTTCACTTTTAATAAATGCTAACAACGTTAAGAAAAAATTGAAAACTAAACCGTTTAAAAAGTCTGCACACGTGTGCACATTAACCAATATAATAAAATACAGTATCATGGAATAATTATAAATGTGTATTAAATTACATACAATTTAAAAAAAAAAAAAAATATGATACATTGTATATAAGCATGAATTAATATTAAACTAAGCTACTACAATAATCCATTCATGGGTGAAAACTAGTTTTACTGAAAAATAAATAAAGCTGATGTTTTTAATACACACTGCACACACTGTATGGAAAAAATACAACAACCCCATTGTCATAAAGTCATCGTGGTTTCGATTTCAGATCTCAGAGCAACAGAGGCGTAAACACACCAACCAATCAGAGAGCAGCATCACATTATTCCCTAATCCCCATTTCCTATTTAGTAGCACTAGGGGAATCATTAGCACTCTGTAATGCAGTGTACTAAATACAGAGAACAGAGTTAGTGATTTCCTGTAATGGATTAATGTTATTAATAGTATTTTTATTTTAATGTACTCAGAAAAAATACTCAAGTAACACAACTATATGAGTATAATACGTCCGGAAATGGCCAAAGTGGCGATGTTACCGTGGCAGCAGCAGCGGTGTTTTATGATTTGATTGGCACTAATTAATTTGTGCCATGAGATTCAGGCATGCTGGGACGATAATGAGCTCGGAGATGAATTGTTTGAACATTGAGTTTAATTACAGTGTGAGTTTTTATAGCGGTATTCAAATGAGACAACACATTTCAACAACACAGCAAGAAAGAAAATGTTAATGGGCAGTCCAGGGTGGCTTCCTCAATCAGTGGACCTAATTCTGCACTTGGTTTAGGCCGATGGAGAAAGACAGGCAGAGAGAGAGGCAGACTGGGAGAGAGAGAGACAGACAGGCAGAGAGAGAGAGAGAGAGAGACAGACAGACAGAGAGACGGCTGGCCAGGCAAACAGATAAATAGTTCACGATTCAGCTTCAGTAAACAGGAAAACCTCAAACTGCATTACAGTCGATAGAAACCTAATATTTTCGTATTAAAAGCATAAAAGTCTCAACACTGTTACCACATCTCTCCATCTCGCGATCTCTCCATCTCTCATTTCTGTCTGTGCCTTTACATCACCACCCCCACCTCTCACCCTCTCCAGGGTGTATTCTGTACCATCTGTGTGTGTTATTTGGACTCTGTCACATTCAGAAAAATGTTATTGTGCTAATTAGTTCTGAGTAACACTGAATGCTAAAAGCACTCTGACAGGGATTTTATTATTATTATTATTATTATTATTATTATTATTATTGATCAAATAAGAAAATAGTCATTAGCTGTAATAGAGATGTAAACAATGCTCCAATACCCCAACATCTGATAGCAGGTGATAGTGTGTGAGGTAATCCTAGTGTACATTCTCACTCACAGCCAACACGAGATGACGGCAACCTGGACGTTCCTCACCTGGATTAATGATCAAAGCAAAGCAGACTGCAAAATGTGACGTGAAACTATCAAGACAACGAGGGATTCTGACGCTGTGCAGAACTGAAACAAAACCTGCTCCTCACCACTGTGACCCTCCTCAGTCTGAGGAGACGTTCCCCTCTTTTCTCAGCTTCAAAACGCCTCGCTTTTCTCCTGTAGACGGCTCTCTGATCTTCATGTTGGCTTATCCTTTTTTAACGTCAAATGCAGTTTTCACATGTGAAACCCGAAGGCTTAAACCTTACAGCAAGAGTAGCTGTTCAGAGCTTTTTATTCTTTCATTTATTCATTTACTTATTTTTAATTCATCAATCTAAAAGGACACACCTGGGTCACAAGTAGCACCTGTCGGTTTGCCCGCCCATAAATTGGGTTCTGGTTCCGATGCAAAACGTGCGATATTGTGTCGTATGTTGTTTAACACATCTACATATAAACACCAGGAAATAAAAGCTGAACTTCTAAAGACTCTTCTCATATTCATCTTTTGATTGATCTCAAAACAAAATGAACTGGCCTTGCTGTTCCAATAGTTTCTGAGGGATATATAATTCAATGATAGGAGATGTTTGCTTGGAGAGCAGAGACAGTGATCTGACAGTGAACTGTAGTGTGTGTGTGTGTGTGTGTGAGAGAGAGAGAGAGAGAGAGAGAGAGAACACCGCCCATGCTGGTCTATAGGAGGTGGCAGCTCTGACATATGCTCAGTTATTTCATGTGTTGTGTTATAAATGCACGCAGTGCTGCCAGGTCTGTAGTGGATTACTGTCTTATTGTGTAGCATGTATTGTGTTTGTGTGTTGATGCAGACATAACAACACTGTAATGTAAATATACAGTAGATTTCTCAGTGAGAGTCTAGATGTAGGACTTGAGAGCGGAGGATCTGGCAACCCTTCACAAAATCTGTTCCATCCTGCAACATCAAACAAATGACACAAAGACAAAAGCAGAGCTTATCTTTTTTTTTGTCCTAAATATTTGAGGACAAATCCTCGTTAAAATCACCTTGACCCTCTTCCTTTGTCCTAGCGGCTCGTCCTCGATTAAAACCGTCTAATAATCAGATATATTTATATATTTCTTTTTTTTCTTCTTTTTGCTGTAGGAGTTGAAATAATCCCAGTGCCTGTGTGAGCTGTAGCAGGTGGGCATGAAATTGAGTTTAACCTCCTGGGGTGTGTGTGTGTGTGTGTGTGTGTGTGTTGGGTCTCTCGAGCTTTAACGTAGCCTCAGGCTACTCTGTAAAGGAACACACCATGTTGACATTGCCAGTGATTGGTCAGTGGAACACAAAGAGGGTGGAGTCAAAAGCAGTGGAAAATACTGGTTGGAAACTAAAATTAAAATGAGCCAAATGTGTCTTTTTAAAAATGTTATACATGCCTGAGGAGGGTTACTGTTCATTTTAATAATAATAATAATAATAATAATAATAATAATAATAATAATAACACGTTTTATTAAGACGTCAGTATTCGTACAGAAGTATGATGGTATACGATGTTAATGCATCAATTCTCAACAACCTTCATTGTTATTATCTATAAACGTGCACCATACTTTATTATTATTTTTTTCCGCACATATTCCGGTTTAAAAGGAATTCGGGATCTGAGTGCAGGGTCATCCCCCCGGAGAAGAGGAGCGGAGGTCAGGGATTTGATCTCACGACCTTCCGATCAATAACCGCTAAGCCCTCACTGCCCCGTAATAAGAACATCTCTACGTAAAACACACACACACACACACACACACATCAAAAAGGAAATAAAACGTTAAAATAAACTAAATTAAATCTCATTTCCAGTCCGTACGGCGTGAGGGGACGGGGCCGTGATTTATTTATGATCGTTCTTCTTGGTAGCTTCCGTTTTATTATGTGATGAATTATTAAGGGAGAGAGCGGGAGAAGACGAGTAGAGGAAACTCAGCGTGCTGTCTTTCATCGTTTGGGTTAAAATGAAAATGAACTACAAGCCGTCCGGTTGAGGAAAAAGAAGCAGTAGAGCAGTTCATGATCGATCTTTAATACCGACGCATTTAAAGATTTCCACACGACGTTTTGCAATTTACTCACTTTATCTATGTTTATATATATATATATATATATATATCCATCCCTCTATCCATCCATCCCTCCATCCATGATCTCACCATCAAGCTAACGGTTCATCAGCTGACACCAGTCTGAACATTCATTCATCTGTTTAACAATTCAGCTGACAATCTATCCTTTGATCCATCCATCCATCCATCCATCCATCCACCTCTCTGACCATCAATGAAACCATTCATGGACCCATCTATCTGGCTATCCATCCATCCATCCATCCATCCATCCACTTAGCTTAATTAACAGACAGTGCTGATGTACTTACAGGCACTAAGATATAAAATAACTCATTTATAGACAAGTGTGTGTGTGTGTGTGTGTGTGTGTGAGAGAGAGAGAGAGTGAGAGAGACTAGACGACAGCAGGATAATGGGTGTGGTAAAAATAATATGTTACACACGTGACTCAGAGTAAGCCCCGCCCACAATCAGTATATAAACATATTCTGGTTAGATTTGTTTGAATTTTAAGTATAAATGATTGATTGTATGAATATTTAGAACATTCCTGGAACCATGAAAATTATTTATTGGAACTGTTTAAAGTACAAAAATGAAGTTAAGATCACATGACTGCGTCGTGACCAAATAAACACTCGGACCGGAAGCAGTGCGTTCGACGTTACGGTGGTTTTGTAAATTCCTCCTGTTTGATGATAAATGGTTTATTTTTGTATCGTAGGAACGTCTGAAAGTATCGTGATACTGATAGTGTTGTCATTCCGGAGCAGTTTATAAATAAAGCTTGAGGATTTTGAACGGATCGGGACTTCCTGTTTCCGACAGAGTGAAACCAGATTAAAGGATATCTTATAAATCACCTTCACTCCTGTTCACAAAACCACTGCTGCCCTCCAGCTGGCCTTTTCCTGCACTCCACACACACACACACACACACACACACACACACACACACACAGAGCACTCAGCCTGGATGTAATTGACAGATGAATAATGGATGGAGAGCAATCCTCCTCTAGCAGTCTGACTGTCTGTGTGTGTGTGTTTGTGTGTGTGTGTGTGTGTGTGTGTGTGTTGTTTTTAAGGGCAGTTTTCCCACTCCCCCCCCCTTGCTCTCTCTCTCTCTCACACACACACAAACACACACAGATCTTCATGCATGTGTGTGTGTGTGTGTGTATTCAGTGTTGTTCTAATCGTGGCCTCCTCCTCTTCCTTATTTTAATTAGAGTGTGTGTGCATGTGTGTGTGTGTGTGTGTGTTGGATTGTTTGGGCTGTGACTATAAATAATGCAGCAGGTGGGGGAAGAGCGTAGCTGGTAAACTCCGACCTCAGGGTGCAGACTCACACATGCACACACACACACACACACACACACACACACACACAGATTTGAGTTCAGCGCACAGTGAGGATTCAGACCTCGGACGTAACTACGGACTTAAACGTTGTTCAGAAGTTACATGAGAGTTACGCATTTGTGGGCGGAGTTTGTCTAAAATAGAGGCGTGTCTCAGTTACGCTTGATTCTGAAGAACTGATCGATTTTAATCATAATCATCATATTAGTGTTTTATATTTTTCATTTATAACTGCCTCTTGCTTTAAAGTTGCAGCAAAGAAGAAAAAAGAAGCAGTTTCCTTCCTCAGTCCGTATTTTCTATCCCTGATGTCTTTCATGCGAGTGTTTGTGTTTAAAGGCGGTGGTCTTTAAAAACTCCGTCTCGGACGCTTCTACTCAAGAAAAATCTGACAACCTCGGAGGTGTGGACTACACGCAGGTGATTTTAATCATCTGAACGCGGATCTCGGAAAATCCACTGAAGCAGCTGCATAACTCGACTCTGAAGACCAGGAACTTTCCCTGCGTCAGTACTGACAATACTTCTGGACTTATCTCGCTGACGTTTTTCTGTGCTGTGACGGTAAATTATTCATAAAAAGACATTGTAGGACTAAAATATTCCACCTGAGAGGATCGAGAAGCTGTTCAGAGGTTCAGAAACATCAGTGAAACCCGGCACGCTGCGTGTCTCGCCGCTGTAGAGTACACGTATTTGTTTTGTTCATCTTGTCTTGAGGGCGCACAAACTTTTGCACTCGACCGACTCGTTATAAAAGAGTGTCAGCGCTGGCCTTTGATCTTTTCATCTGCGGTCCCTCTGAGCTTTTATTAAACTTTCAGATTCCTACAGGCGGAGAATGAGTGCGATCTGTCTATCGGAGAGACAGAACAGAGGAGATGGGGGGGGGGGGGAAAAGAGGGATAGCAGGAGAAGAGGAGAGGAAGAAGGACAGATAGAGGACAAATGCATGAAACAGGGAGGCAGAAAAGATAGAAAAACAAAAGCAAGTAAGAAAATGATTTTAAAAAAGGATCAGAGACAGAAATATGGAGAGAGGAAGAAAGACAGAAAACGCCAAACAAAAGGAAGACCATAAAATAAGAAAAGGAGACGAAGGACAAAAGAGAAAAGGACTGGAAGGAGGAGAAAGAAGAAGAAGGGCGGGTAGGAACGAAAGAGAAATTAGAGGACAATAAAGGAAGATGGCGAAAGAAAGCAGAGATGAGTAAGAGGAGAGAAAGGAAGAAAACAGGAAAAGGGGGGGAAGAAACGATAAAAGAGAGGAAGAGAAGAACAGGCATCAACGGAGAGAGAGAAAACAGAACTGAGAGGAAAAGAAACTAAAGGAGGGAAACTGGAAAAAGAGACACAGATGGCAGAAAAAAGATGAGAAAAGGAGAGGAAGAAAAGAAAGGGTTCAAAGAAAAAAGGAAGAGAAGTGTAAAAGAAGAAAAGATAGAAAACAAAAAAAATGAAAAGAAGGGGGAGGAGAGGAAGAGGAGGAGAGGAAGAGGAGGAGTACATGAGACGAGGAATACTAAGCAAAAATAAATAACTCCAACCTTCTGTCTCTCTCTCTGTCTTTCTGTCTCTCTCTCTCTGTCTTTCTGTCTCTCTCTCTGTCTCTCAGAGAGTGCAGTGAGATTCATCCTGTTTTTGAACATGGACACACAGACAGGTGGAAAGGCAGACAGGCATACATACAAACAGACAGACAGTCAGACACAGACAGACAGGTGGCCAGTCAGAAAGATAGGTGGACATATAGTATTAGAAACACAGACAGGTGGACAGACAGCCAGGGGGTCAGACAGATAAGTGGACAAAGAGAATTTGAAGTGAGGTTGACAAACAGACGCAAAGACAGACAGAAAGGTGGATAGACAGTGAGACAGATGGACGGTCAGACAGGTAGACAGATAGGTGGACACACAGACAGATACAAAGAGAGAAATGCAGACCGATGTAGAGACATGGTGACAGATAGATGGACAGACAGGCAAACAGAGAGACAGGTAGACAGAGACACCTGATAAAGAAACCCTGGGCTGATTTCATTGGATAAAATGATCTGTACAGAGCAGATAGACAGAGCGGTAGGTAGACAGACACATACACAGGTAGACAGACAGGTGGACAGACAGACAGGTAGACAGAGACGCTTGATAAAGGGACGCCAGGCTGATTGAGTCTGTGTTTATTGGATAAAATGATCTGTACAGAGAAGCTGCAGTGAGCCACAAATCACATCAGCGGCTTGTGGAAGTAAATATCAGATCTACAGCAGCGTCTCATACTGTTACTTTACTTCTCCTCTCTTCATCCCTCCATCCCCCGATCTGTCTCTCCAGCTCTCCGCCTCTGTCCCTCCATTCAGACTGGAGATTAACACACGCAGAAATCAATAAATAACTGTCTACTGAGGGCCGAAGGAAAAAGCTCAAATAAACCCTGCATCCATCCATTTATTCCTCCATCCATCTCTCTATCCATTCCTTCATCCATCCATTTATTCCTCCATCCATCTCTCTGTCCATTCCTTCATCCATCCATTTATTCCTCCATCCATCTCTCTATCCATTCCTTCATCCATCCATTTATTGCTCCATCCATTCAATTCAATTCAGTTTTATTTGTATAGCGCTTTTTACAGTAGACATTGTCTCAAAGCGGCTTTACAGAAATATCAACACGGTATATAGATATTAAAGGTGCGAATTTATCCCAACT
>JANDJT010000190.1:30989224-31000362 GCA_024331685.1 Stegophilus panzeri | reverse complement strand
TGTGTGAGAGTGTGTGTGTGTGTGTGTGAGAGTGTGTGTGTGCGTGTGTGTGTGTATATATGTGTGTGTGTGTGTGTATGTGTGTGTGAGAGTGTGTGTGCATGTGTGTGTGTGTATGTGTGTGTGTGTGAGAGTGTGTGTGTGTGCGTGTGTATATGTGTGTGTGTGTGTGTGTGTGTGTGTGTATAGTGCAGGAGGTCTCCATACATTTTAATCAGGGAAGATGTGATATCAGTGTTCAGATGTGAGTGATGAGTATTTACATCTGATTTAGATTTAATAAATAATTGTAATAATTTAATATCTGTAATAATTATTATTATTCATTACATATTTATTAATATTAATGTTTATATAGCTATTTGTTTATATCAAATATCAAATTAAAAAAAATATCAACCATATATATATATATTGTTTATATATTGACATGTGTATATTTAATTACAGGAGAGCTCCGGGCATTGACTGCATACCAGCCGAATTACTCAAGCCAATACCGATTTCAACGACTGCAAAGCTCTGCCGTCAAATCATGACCAAATCATGACCAAATCATGACCAAATCATGGCCCCAAGATTGGAGAAGATCAGTCTTTGTTCCACTTCCGAAAAAAGGCGATTCACCAGAGTGCTGCATCTATAGGACCATCGCACTTATATCGCATGCAAGCAAAATCCTGCTGAAGATTATTAAAAAACGCATAGCCTCAGTAGTCGAGAGGGCGCTCCCTGACGTCCAAGCCGGTTTTCGCAAAGGACGCGGAACCAGAGACCAGATCGCGAACCTGCGATGGATCATGGAAAAGATGCACGAATATCAAAAGGACGTTTATATGTGCTTCATAGATTACAGCAAAGCATTCGACTGCATTGAACATGACAAGCTGTGGAAACGCCTGAGGCGAATGGGTATTCCAGAGCATCTGGAAGAACTGATACGATCGCTCTATGAGAATCAAGAAGCCACAGTCAGGACAGCAGTCGGCAACGCAGATCGGTTTGAGACCGGAAAAGGCGTTCGCCGAGGCTGCATTCTATCACCGGCCCTGTTCAACCCGTATGCCGAAACGATCATGAGACGATGCAATCTAGAAGAATCACCAACTGGAGTCAAAATCGGCGGAAGAAATATAAATAACCTTCGATATGTCGATGATACAACTTTACTCGCAGAAAATGAAAAGGACCTGGAATATCTAATCCATAGAGTCAAAGAAGAAAGCGAACGCATGGGACTGTATCTCAACATCAAGAAAACAAAGGTAATGACAACAGCAAGAAACGGTACAGTTCACATAAACATCGACAATGAAGAAATCGAATCAGTTCAAGATTTCATCGTCCTCGGATCCAAGATGGACCGCACTGGCGAATCGGGGCCAGAAATCAGACGAAGAATCGCACTTGGCCGCAGCACAATGCAAGGAATGACAAAAATATGGAAAAGTAAAGATATTAGCATTGCAACAAAGATCTGAATGATCAATGCAATCGTCTTTCCAATCTGCACATACGCATGTGAAAGCTGGACACTCAAGAAGGCAGAGAGAAGGAGAACTGACGCTTTTGGACTGTGGTGCTGGAGGCGTATGCTGCGCATACCATGGATGGAGATGGTCACGAACAAGTCGAGTCTAGAGCGTGTCAAACCGAAAATATCGCTAGAGGGAAAAATCACCAAGCAGCGGCTCTCATACTGCGGTCATGTCAACCGAGCTAATTCCCTGGAAACAACGATAATGTTCGGCATGGTCAGTGGGTCGAGAAGAAGAGGGCGTCAAAAAACCCGCTGGCTGGACACAATCAAAGCCGACACGAATATGCACACGAAAGAACCGAATAAAGCGGCCCAAGATAGGAAAGTCGGCTCCGACTGAACGGATAACTCATCATTTAGTTACACATTTTAGTGAATTACATTATTTTACATATATTTATTATATGTATTTGTACATTTATATAGATGCTTATTTGCATATTTATTTACATATTTACAAAAAGTATTATTTTTTTACTTTATACATATATGCATATTTATTTACTCTTAGCTCCACCCACCGGGTGTTCTATCACATCTCACAGCTCCACCCATCATGTGTTCTACCACATCTTGTGGCTCCACCCACCGTGCATTCTACCACACCTCTTAACTCCACCCACTACATGACATCAAACATCACTATACAAGAATCCAAGTATCTCTTCACACAGAGCACATGCACGTGTGGTGTTTAGAATTTTTAGTTTATATAAGTGAATTTAGTTTCGTTTATAGAATTGTTTTTGTTTTGGATTGTTCCCAAAAGATGTTCCCTAATTTATTCTTGGCCAATTCCCAGACCTCGTGTAGGACACATGAAGCTAGCCAACCGCATCTTTCAAGCCGCTGCTCCTGCTGCATCACAGGGCAGCGTAACACACTCAGAGCTAAGCGCTATCTGCCCTCTTCCACATACACGAGCTCACAGACACCCAGGACTGGCTAGTGTCGCTGTGATTGACAGGTGAGAGAGAGCGTAAGCTCCGCCCACGGCCCGTTTCACTCTGTCGGACTCACGGCCCTGGGATACGAAGTCACGATCTCCAGGCGAATGCTTTTCTGTTGCACCGGTTGGGATATAATCTTATTTCAATTTCATATAAACCTTAGTTACAGCTAATAACTTGATACATTTTATTTTTTACAGTTTTGCAGCATTCCTGGTCTAATTAATCCAACAACACTGACTAAACGCTCTGCTAGTGACTCGTAACCAGCTTCCTGTATCGTTTTACACTGTGATAACATACATCTTACATATCTCTGGCCACGCCCCCTTCTTTACCCCAATCAGAGCCACAGGTGATCAGAGACACGATAACGTCACACGCATTACACGCCATCTCACGAGCCGACACGACGGATGTAACCGAGCTTTATTCTAAAACACACTCTGAGTAGCGAGCAGTAAAGATTAAAAAGTTTCGTGAATAAGAACGATAATTAAAGTGAATTCTGTTAGCCATTTCTCTCTCGGCGGTGAAGTTTAACTGCATTTCATTTCAATTAGCAGCAAAAAAAAATGAAAAGAAAAGAAAGTTATTATATAAAAATAAAAATATTCACTGATCGAAGTATTTCAACGAAGCGCAGAAGTAAAATAAGTCATGTATAAAAGTGCTGAGGTACACGAGAAATTCTGAAAATAGTGGTGTTGTGTAATTGTGTGTGTGTGTGTGTGTGTGTTTATCTCTAAGTGCAACTCTGATCAAATTCACAGATCCAGACAAAGAGACTCATGGATATGATAATTATATATCAGTAGATCATCAATAATCTCTCAGCTGGAATCTGGAGTCATTTTTAAATACGTCATAAAATCATCAATAAAAGTGACAAACGATGACAAACGCCTCACAGACGCACAACACAAACGCTTAGTTATTATTTTATTGTTATCATCATGCACTTTGAAGTTGGAATTATTATTATTATTATTATTATTATTATTATGTCAGACATAAATAAATGCTTGCTTTAATTGCTATAATTTTAATTCTATTCACTTTTTTGAAAAATAAATTATTTATTTTATTTATCTTTATTTACTGTCTGAATTATTTAATTTTAATAAACAAGTACATATAACTTTTTAAACAAATAATAATAATAATTTTAAAGAAATATATGACAAATAAAGCTCTTTTACTGACAAACAATACTTAGGTATAATTATATATTATCTTTTTAAAAATGATATTGATGTACTATTATTATTATTATTATTATTATTATTATTATTATTAGTGGTGTGTTTATACTGTGAGATAAAAATCAGCCTCGAGCTCGTCTCTTTGTTCCATGAAGACGCCCGGAAGCCGAGAAAAAATGTAAAAAAAAACCCCACACGGTGGAGGGGAGGAAAGGGTAAGAACGAAAAACTAGCAATAAAACTGAATCAATAAAGAAATAAATTCTGAGAAAATAAGAAGAGCTAAAAATGTGAAATAATTTTTTTACTGGTTTTTATCCCTTTATTCATCTCAGACAGAGAGAGAGAGAGAGAGAGAGAGAGAGAGCGAGCGAGAGAGAGACAGAGAGAGAGAGAGAGACAGAGAGAGAGAGAGAGCAAGCGAGAGAGCGAGCGAGAGAGAGAGAGACAGAGCGAGAGAGAGAGACAGAGAGAGAGAGAGAGCAAGCGAGAGAGAGAGAGCAAGCGAGAGAGCGAGCGAGAGAGAGAGAGAGACAGAGAGAGAGAGAGAGAGCGAGCGAGAGAGAGAGAGCAAGCGAGAGAGCGAGCGAGAGAGAGAGAGCAAGCGAGAGAGAGGGCGAGAGAGAGAGAGAGCGAGCGAGAGAGAGAGCATGAACAAGGACATTGTTCTTCAGGATTAAAACGATGACAGATTTTTTTTTTACTTAAACACACGACGGCGTTAAAACGTTTATCAATTAAACATATACAAGACGTGTCATTTTTCCACGTGATGATTTAAAGTGAAATACAGCAACACTTACAGATATATATGTACATCTATATATATATATGTGTGTGTGTGTGTGTTCTTTAAGGTTCTTTAAGAGCGACACTGCAGTAGAACCTCAGAAACACTAAAAATGAAATGAAATGGAGAATTTTTCTAAATGTTGTTTAAAATGTTTGCAATATTAGGATTTGTGGTGGAAAACGATTCAGCGATTTGTTGAACAAAGGTACGAAAAAAAATATTTGCTTCGACGAACCAGTACTTTAACGTCCACGTACGTAACACTATAGCAATAACGACAACAATAATAATATCAATGTTTATAATAACAAAGATCACACACCTGTAACATGTATGTACCTAAAAAATTTAAAAAAGGGGTACCAATATATTTACATATCACAGATAACAGCGATAATCACAATTTATTACTTTTAATGTAAGAACAAATCAGTTTTTCACATTTTATTATTAAAATACTGCGCAGTAGCTATTTTTATATATATATATAATTTTTTTTATATAAACAATTATATATTTATGTTGATATAAAAGGTTCCACTGTTTTGTATTTGTTTTATTTTTTGTTAAAGCTACAAAGAAATTGAGATTTTTTTATTTAAAAATTCAGTCATAAATGTTTACATTTTTAAAAGGAATCATTTCAGTACTTTCATTATTATTATTATTATCTATCTATTTATGTATTTATTTATTTTAAGAAAGGGTCAGAAAGCCAAGAAACGTTCTTTAAATGATTTGTTCAAAAAACTTTTACTAACCATTATTTTCTTTTCTTTTTTTTTAGATTTAATTTTTTTTTTAAAGAACTATATATATTTATATATTTATATATATACACACGACTCTGTGGAGTTTTCCATCTCAAACTGAAACACATTTACATGAATCATAATGTTTATATATTTACAACACACACACCACACACATTTTTATCTTCAAATATATGAAGTAAAAAGGTGGCAATATATATATATATATATTTCTTTATTATGAATAACATTTAATTTAAGAACTAAGAAGTTTTATTTGCACCAAATTAAATTATGATTAATTTATTATTTAAATAAACATATAATATTTATTATGTATATATTTCTACGTATTATTATGTACAGTAGTATATAATTTTTTTAAACAAATATGACATTATATTATTTACATATTTTTGTATTTTTTTTTAATTTTATTATTGTTTTGTATTACTTTTGTTGCCCCTCAACAAAATATGATTAATTTATCATTTTTATTTATATAGAATTTATTATATATCTGTTTGCTTTATATTATTAAATATATTCACATATTATTTTATCAGTTATATTAATAGATTATGTATGCATTTTCTTTATTATTTATTGCACCTTACTAACAAATTTTTAAGGTAAACATGTTTTAATGTTAATTATGTTAATTAATTACGATGTTAGTTACAACTTTGTAAAGATGTTTTTTGTTGTTTTATTCGTCAGTTTTCCTGAAGGCTGGAGTTGTGTTGTTTATTAACAACCAGCTGAAACTGCCTCTAAAATGAAACACAAACACTAAAACACCGTGTGACACAACCCCCACAAACCTGAACGCTTCCGCTATAAACACTGCCTCATTACCTCTCTAGTGCACTACCTGACTGCCTCACTACCTCACTACTTCACTGCCCAACTAGTGCACTACCTGACTGCCTCACTACCTCACTGCCCAACTAGTGCACTACCTGACTGCCTCACTACCTCACTACCTGACTGCCTCACTACCTCACTGCCCAACTAGTGCACTACCTGACTGCCTCACAGCCTCACTACCTCACTGCCCAACTAGTGCACTATCTGACTGCCTCACAGCCTCACTGCCCAACTAGTGCACTATGTGACTGCCTCACAGCCTCACTGCCCAACTAGTGCACTATGTGACTGCCTCACAACCTCACTGCCCAACTAGTGCACTATCTGACTGCCTCACAGCCTCACTACCTCACTGCCCAACTAGTGCACTATCTGACTGCCTCAAAGCCTCACTACCTCACTGCCCAACTAATGCACTATCTGACTGCCTCACAGCCTCACTGCCCAACTAGTGCACTATCTGACTGCCTCACAGCATCACTAGCACGCTTCCTCGCTGCCTGATTACTACTATCTCATTACCCCACTAGCACACTAGCTCACTACCTCACTAGCACACTAGCTCACTACCTCATGACCTCACTAACTCTGTCTCATTACCACATGAACTGACTGCCTCACTACCCCACTAGCGCACTACCTGACTCATTGCCTTACTCCCATACTAGCTCACTACCACACTATCTTGCTATCCCACTACCTCAGTGGTGCACAACTTCACTACCTCATTACCTCTAGCTCTCTGTCTCATTACCTCACTACCTAACTAATGCAATACCTCACTATCTCCCTACCTCACTTGTGCACTACCTCACTATCACACTGGTGCACTACCTCACTATCTCCCTACCTCACTATCTCCCTACCTCACTTGTGCACTACCTCACTATCACACTGGTGCACTACCTCACTATCTCCCTACCTCACTGGCACAGTACCTCACTATCTCCCCACCTCACTATCTCCCTACCTCACTGGCACAGTACCTCACTATCTCCCTACCTCATTACCTTTCTACCTCACTACCTAAGGTATAATATAACTTCATAATGTGCATTAGTGATATAAACGCTACATCACTGCCCTGTGCCATCTGTAAATGGTGCCCTCTGTGTCGCACGCGCTTTAATTGCACGAGAGAGAGAGCGCGCTTGCTGGAACGCAGCTCTCCGGTCAAGATTCTGCTTAGGTTAGTTAGTTAATTAGTGAATGAGTGAATGAGTGAGTTAGTGCGCGTGTGTTTTTTCTCTCCCGTCTCTCACCTCGTACTGGATGTACTGCTTCCTCCATTCCGGTGTGATGTGAGCTGAAAGGTGCTCCGCGAACTTCATGCTGCCGGTAATAATAATAATAACAATAAACAAACAAAAACGAGTGTTTGTGATTTCTGTGCTTCCGGTTTGCTCCCTCGCGTGCTAATCCGCTCGGTTTAAACTCCGCACCGACCCATTTTTGCCGCCGCGTGAAACTTCAACTTGAAGTCGCTCGCGCGCACGACGAAACAGACTGAACGGCGGCGGTGTCGCGCCTGTAAAACCGTCTGCGCGTGCCGTGTGTGTGTGTGCGTGTGCTGCTGTATCATACTGCTGCGCGCGCTCTCTCTCTCTCTCTCTCTCTACCATTAACGCGTATGTACGCGCCTGCGTCAGCCGAGCGCGTGCCAAAACCAAACGGTCCGCACTCGCGCCCTCCTGTCGCCCTCACGCGGCGAAAAATAATAATAATAATAAAACCTTCGCGCGCTGCTTCTTCCCCCAAAACGCTCTCTGTTTGCCGCCTTTTTTACCACTTCACCTCAGAAATTAGCATTTCATGCTAAAGTAACATTGGAGTCTTTTTTTTACGTAATGTACCGATACTTCTGAGAGAAAAGTTGACCGAAACAGTATCAGCATCACTCCGAAATGGAAATAAATTCTTTACTAAATAAATTACTAGATGTGGAAGACATTTATAGTTGTGTTTTTTGTAGTCATAGCAATCACTCAGCTTATAAATTGGCTCCTCACTTATTTAATTCCGTCCATCTTGACTATGTATTCAATCTCAAAAATACTATTTGATCACAAAGACAACATACCTCTTGAATATACAGTAAACCTTTTTTTATTATGTATGCTAAATTTCAGATCCATAAAGAAAAATGTAAGAAAATTTAACTGCGTGTATTGCTTTGCGAAACTGGCTTTGTTACTAACTCTTATATAATATTATCCTGCAATAAAAGTCTATAAGCTATTAAAAAGATGCCTCTTAAACAATTACCAACTACCAAAGGGATACCACTCAGTCCATACCACTGTGCTCATCACTACTCCTTCATACTCGCTTTTTAACATTTACACCACACCTCTTTTCCCTTTTTTTGTGCAGTATAATACTCACATGCAATCCCAATACCATTTGCAATATACTTATTTACTATAATACATATACTGTTTCTAACAAACTGGACAATCACTGCACTGTAATATCACTTTACTTCACGTGACAATGTGATAACTGTTCTGTGTGAGTGTTCAATGAGACTGTGTTATGTTTGCACTGTAATCTCTCACGGGGTAGCTGTCATTAGGTTTTTGTATTAATCCATGTCTTGTTTAAGTTCAGCACGGCAGTGTAGTGCTTGTACGTGTAAGTGTGTAAGTGTGCACTGTAGGAACACTTTAAACCGGCAACAAATTCCTTGTATGCTCAGGTATACTTGGCCAATAAATCTGATTCTGATTCTGATTGCTTGTTTGATATAACAATAAAACCCCTAAGAACTCACGGTGAAGCTTCCTTATTGCACTGCGCATGAAAAGCAAACTATAACAATATAAATGGTTAACAGACATCACGTTCAGTACAGAGTACACTCAGAGGAACCGGAGAACTTTTATGATGTTTAGGAAACACACACACACACACACACACACACACACACGCACACACACCTTGACCAACAGAAGTGAACTGTCTCCACACTAAGGTGTGTTCAACAGTAAAGAATTGTAAATTAAGATAAAATCTCCTTGGCATGGGTTCCTGAGCGGTGCAACAGAAAAGTGTTCACCTTGACAACGATGCCAAGGGAGATTAAGGAGCTAAATTTTTCTCTGTGCTCTGGGAGATCTTTCTCTCCTGTCAATCACAGGGATATTAGCCAATCCTAAGCATCTGTGAGCTCATGTATGAGGAAGCGGGCAGATAGGTCTTCTCTCAGTGTGTTACGCTGCCATGTGACGCAACAGTTGGAAAAGATGGAGGTCGGTGGCTTCACGTGTCTCAGAGGAAGCGTGCGTTAGCCTTCACCCTCCCCTGTCGTATGGATAAGGGAAGAGCTGGCTGATTTTTAACATTTTAAAACAGTTTTTAAAAAAATGCTCTAGAAATATTTTAAATACACATTTTAAAACATTTTAAATGTTCGAGCTCCCAGAAGTTCGAATAGAAGACGAAGGGGGCTGAAAAGTTTGACCATGTCGCCCCCTTGTGGACTTTTTAAACACTGCGCTGACGTTAAGTAGCTATGTATAGTAATAATAGTAATAATAATAATAATAATAATAATAATAATAATAATTAAAAAAAAAATATATGACAAATAAAGCTCTTTTACTGATAAACAATACTTAGGTATAATGATTAATTATCTTTTTAAAAATGATAATAATAATAATAATAATAATAATAATAATAATAATAATAATAAAGAATACATTTTAGCATCACTTTTCAAACAAGATAGAATGATTTCAAAGTATTATATTTTTTTTAGTATGTTTAAAGCTCGTGACAATGGCACAATCAGTAAATCTACACAATTTGAAGCAAGTAGTAAAAGTAGGTTATACATACTGAAATCATTTATCAAAAGCAATGGGGAGACAAAAAATACATAATCATTGCAGAAATATTCTGCTTATTTTGGATACAATAACTACAGTTACATTGCAGTAACGCTTCAATAATAAATACTATATTACTAATATTATAACAGTGGAAAAAAAATAGTATCAATTATTTTTATGCTGAAATGAACACAAATGTCAAACTTTGTGAAGCTGCATAACCTCCCTAATACTGTTGGTCTGTGTGACGTCAGGTCACGAGATGCTAAACTTAAAATCACTTCAGAACGATTGATTTATTTCGCTTCCACTGTTAATAAACATAGAGCCGAGGTCACTGCTAGTAACGTGTAAACGTGTACGTATATTTAAAGTGTATATCGTGATATAAACACAATATTATTTGTTTATCCGGAACTGTATTCCTTGTCACAGTTTCCCCCGGAGTTCTTAGAGCGACGCGCTGTGGACGGACCGGTCCCAAACGACTCTGCACTCCCTGTATAAGTGCACTATATAAAGTGAAATAGTTTGGACACACTCTTGCGCGCTATTTTAATAAATAGTATATATATCTGTAGCGCGGTGTTATAGCAGATATATTTCAATTCTTTTGTAATGTCTGGGGTGTTTTTTTGGTGTCTACATCTTGTGAAGTGCACCTATGTAGGGAAGAAGGCGCGATTTGGGATTTAGCCGGCGGAAAGTCCGACTGATTTGGAGAAGCTGAGCCGAGATAAGATACGCTGTGTAAACAAACCGGTCTAACGGTTAAACTTTTTCATTCAGAGCTTCTTTAACGGACAAAATGGCGTCCCGGTCCCTGTCCTCTTCCCCCGACTCAGCGAAGCCCGACCCCGGGGAGGAGCGCGGTGTGGAGTCCGGTACCGGCTCAGACTTGGAGGGAGCAGAGCTTGAGCGCGAGTTTGGGTCCGCCGCAGAGAGAGTGCGCGAGCTCGTGCAGACCGCGAGCAGGGAGGAGCTTCTTTACCTGTACGCCAGGTACAAACAGGTAACACACACACCTACACTTACCTGCACTTGCCTGCACAGAGATACAGGGTAACACACACACCTGCACATAGATAAACACACACCTCTACCTGCACAGTCTCTCTCTCTCTCTCTCTCTCTCTCTCACACACACACACCTCTACCTGCACAGTCTCTCTCTCTCTCTCTCTCTCTCTCA
>JANDJT010000190.1:30930368-30944063 GCA_024331685.1 Stegophilus panzeri | reverse complement strand
AGGAAGGAAGGAAGGAAGGAAGGAAGGAAGGAAGGAAGGAAGGAAGGAAGGAAGGAAGGAAGGAAGGAAGGAAGGAATAAAGGAAGGAAGGAAGGAAGGAAGGAATAAAGGAAGGAAGGAAGGAAGGAATAAAGGAAGGAAGGAAGGAAGGAAGGAATAAAGGAAGGAAGGAATAAAGGAAGGAAGGAAGGAAGGAATAAAGGAAGGAAGGTACCTGTACTACGCGCATGTCAAGTCCTGTCTCGGAGGAGAGCTGCTCTCGGACGTGCCGCGCGGGTTTAGGAGAGTTTTTATACGCACTTTTCAGCGTCTCCAGCTGTTTGGCCGTGATGGTGGTACGAGGACGTTTCGCTCCTGACTCTGAGTCATCTACAACACACACACACACACACACACACACTTTTTACTGTCAATTACTGTCACAAATTACTGTCAACAAGATCGAGCAATAACTGAGTCACTGAATCGACTCAATAGTTTTTATTATTTTAGATCTATAAGACCATGTTAAATACGTTACAAAATGTTTTGAAAAGAAATTATAAATCATAATTTCCTTTTAAATAAGTTTTATAATTTTACTACACAAAAGCCGAAATTTCTACTTCTGAACACAATCCTCAGAATCTGAATCAAAATAAGAATCGGAATCAGTTTCATTATTTTTCTGATTCGTTTTCTTTTTTAAATTCTGATCTTATCTAGTAATATTCTGCAAGCTCCACACCGAAAGAAGGAAATTAAACAATGGAAGGAAAAAGGATGCATTAAAGATGTTTTTTTTTTTTTGCATTAGTTGTGTAAAATATTTTCTCTGTTATGTTTTGATTCTGTCTTTCTGTGTTCGAAACTCAGCGCTGCTTTAAATGAAGCCTCAACCTCCACGTGATTCCCCAGATTTAAATAAATGAAATGTGTGGTGTCAAGTGTGTGTGTGTGTGTGTGTGTGTTCCCTCTGAGAGCTCGGGGAGATGTAAATCTCCTCACAGTGGCAGGCTGCTGGAGGTTATTGAGGCACTGCCATAAAACCCCATCGCTTCACTTAACATAATCAATCAGCGCTCTGCGGAAATCTCCATAAACACACACACACACACACACACAGAGCAGATGTCTGGACACCCTGAACACTCTGATACACATGCCATGATTTCACTTCTACTGTAAATACAACAACGTTGCAGATGTGGAGAGGAAGCTCCGCCCTCCTGACGTCACGATAACGTTTCACATTTCATGTGAACTCTTATTGCATGCATGTGATATTTTTATTGTTATTATACGTTCTTCCGTCCTCACCGTTCTGTTTTGCGGTCTCGTAGTCGACTTTGCAGACGAGTCTCCCGTCCTCCATCAGGTAAAACTCGTCTCCGGTGGCCAGCTGTCTGCTGCACATCACGCAGGAAAAACAGTGCAGGTGATAAACGAAGTCCTGCGCTTTACGCACCACCTGAGAGGGAGGGATGCCCTGCTGACACGACGCGCACTTCGTCCCAAAACGCCTGCGGAGATACACACAAACACAGCCGGTACCTGTGAGCGCACCTGGGTGAGAACTGGGCATGAAACTGGGACACAGTCGGAAAGTGCGTTCTTTACGCTAGGCTCAGCTTACTGCTTGCTGTTAAATTAGCACCTTGTCATTTCATTAGCGTTACTAATTGCCCTTTAGGGAGCAGAGTGTGTAATTTCATACTGAAACACTAACACGGATTCCCCATGCCCTAGGCTGCTTACTGCACAGGGGGGAATGTGGAGGCTAGGGGGAAGGGGAGGGGCAAATTTAACATTAAACCCCCCTTTTACCCTCTGGGTGAGTTAACAATGTTATCTTCCACTCAGAGTCTCACCGAGACATTTAAGTCTCAAACATGATTCGGTAAATGGATAAAAGACAAACTTAATTTATTCCTTAATGCCGTGGAGAGAAGAACTAGAGAGAAAGGAAAGGAGGCTGAAATAAGAGAAGAAGAAACGAGGAGAACAAGGAGAAGTGCTCATGACTGTGCCCTGCTCCTGACCAAGGCCACACACTCCGCAGTGAAAACAGTAAAAACAGCAGCTGCTGGTTTCCAGTGAACTTCACTGCTGATTAAAGGAGCCGAGGAGCTGCTGATTAAACCGAACGCAGATGAGTGAAGTTAATATAGCATCAGTGCAATTTGTACCGAAACGTGCAAACCCGACTCTACAAACTCGACAAGTCCCAGCAGCACAGTGGCTTTTAGTTGGTCCCAATAATAACCATTTAGAAGACACTTTTTTAAAGTGATATACAGTTGAGGTAGGACACAACCCAACAACAGCGGTGAGAAACCAATGGTTAAGGGTTCTAAACATAGATTTCTGGCAGATGCTACACCAATGTCCTCTGAGTTCCATGCTACACCATTGACCTCTGAGGACCATGCTACACTTATGTTCTCAGAGGACCATGCTACACCAGTGTCCTCTTAGGACCATGCTACACCAGTGTCCTCTTAGGACCATGCTACACCAGTGTCCTCTGAGGACTATGCTACACTGATGTCCACTGAAGACCATGCTGCACCGATGTTCTCAGTGGACCCTTTTACAACAATGCCCACTGAGGACTATGCTACACTGATGTCCTCTGAGGACCATGCTACACTGATGTTTTCAGAGGATGCTACAGATCCATCAATACCCCCTGACAGGCTGGGTCTGATTCCTTCCCTGGATCATTCTTAGTATTTTCTTCCCTCTCTAGTCTCATTGTTATTAACTGCTCCTGCCTCCTCCTGACAGACTCTTGTCCTTGATCTTGTCCCTAAGTTAAATTTGGCCTCGGTTCCTGTCCCTGGTGTCGTCTTTTCCGCCTCTCTTTTTGTTCCGGGACGCATTCAGGAATTCAGGAGCCTAAATAAAGTGCCGCTGCACATCCACCCTGAAGACTCTGACACCCAGTTATTACAGGAGGAAAAGAAGGTCAGAGCCGGTGGCTCCTATGGTTATGGACGCGTACGAACGTTTTAAACACACACGGCAATAAAAATGATGAAATGACTTGTATATACTGACGTGTAGAAGTGCTCTCTGCAGTACACGTGTCCTCCTCGGCAGTAACACCTGTCGCTCAGCAGCTCGTCACACTCTGCACACCTGAGACAGGTGGAGTGCCAGTGCAGATCCTGAACCTTACACACAAACTTATCCAGGATACGCTGGTTACATCCCGCACACTCCGGGACCTCTGTGTAAACACACACACACACATACACACACACACACACACACACACACACACAGTCATTAATAATATTTATAACTTTGATTTATGATTTAAAAAAATGTGTTTAAAAATGTAATATATAAGAATTTATGTACAAGAATTTATATTTATAATTTTATAATAATTGTATAAAATAGATACAGTCCATTTTTACAATTACAGTCCATGTTCTGTGTATTTATTGTTTTGTGTTGTGTATTTATTGTTTTGTGTTGTGTATTTGTTGTTATGATAGGTGTATTTATTGTTTTGTATAGTATTTGTACTTTATGTAGTCCTGTGTACTGTTCCGTGTTGGACCATGGTCCTGAAGAAATGCCATTTCATTCCAATGTATACAAGCTATATAGAGGAATGACAATAAAAACCCACTTGACTTGACTTGAAAATGTTATTAGTAAAACCTGATCTGAACTGATATTCTATATGTGATCCCCCCTTTTATTTTAGGTCCAAAACCTTTATCTTTTCATATATTAGAAAGAATGTTAAGGATAATTATGGGGATAATTTGTGATTAAAAAGAAAAATCGTATAAATCATGATCCATATAGTATGTTATTTAAAATTGTATATATCATCAGAAAGACAATAAACATGCTAATAAACAAGATCATCATCATCATCATCATCATCATCATCAACTACAGTAATGTTACAGATGCGATAAATATGTGTGTGTGTGTGTGTGTGTGTGTGTGTGTGTGTGTACAGTAAATGTGAAGCAGTGTGTCTGAGATCCAGGTAAAACGGAGATCAGGTGATGAAAGGCCGCCATACATCCAGAAAATAATCAATAATACAGAATAAAGAGCTGAGGGACGCGCATGCGCACACGGACACTCATAAAAGGAATGATTTAATATATAATAAGAGCAGGGAAGAGCGGAGTAACACCGACACCGACACTGATCAATATCTCAGACAGGGTTGAGACCACAATCAACCTACACTTACATTAAAATAATATATTATTTTTTAAAAATTGCCCTGGGTGAAGGGACACGCTGTCACGTGACTCGTTTTTTTTTATATTTTATTTTTTATTTTTTGCATTAGTTTATGTTTATGTCTCCTCTATCCGGCACGTACCATGAATGATATAATGTTGGTTTTTTTTTTAATGCTAATAGCAAATTAGCGAACAGGTAAAGGTACAGACACACACACGCACACACACACACGATTTTAACAAAACGCTTTGCTTACACTAATCACAATATTAATCATGCAGTAAATAATCAATACATCAAATTAATTGCACGAAAGCACGCGCGCATTCAAAACACGATTATATATGAAATACACAACAATCGGGCCAATACTGTTGCTAAAGAAATGCTAATAATTAATTAGTTAACAACTGAAGCGTATTTATGAGATAAAATACAGAGAATATAATTATCCTAATAATATAGAAATATTAGAGATCACTCATAACCCCAGCACACATTTATATTACACATTAGGCTATAAGAAATATACACATTAAAATAAATAAACAAACATATGTGTGTGTGTGTGTGTGTGTGTGTGTATATATATATATGTATATGTATGTGTGTCCTATTTAATAGATAGATAGACAGATAGATAGATAAATAGACAGACAGACAGACAGACAGACAGACAGATAGATAGACAGATAGATGACTGTATTCATCCCAGAGGAAAATACACCTGTTACAGCAGCACAGAGTTAGAAGTATACTAAAAATAATTTAACATTATAAATGAAATAAAAATAAGAATAACATCATATTATAAGAGTAATACCTTCTCATATTTAGTTTTTCCCCTCCATATCATATTACCTTTTTAAAATGCAGGTAAAGCGTAGCATAGGATTTAAACGCACACTAGAAAAGCTGTGTTTTTTTTAAATAATTTTTTTTTTAATGAAAGATAACAAAAAAAAGCTGTAACTGAGTTTATACATTTATCTAAACATCTGTCTTGTTTCACCCAGAAGATCATTATTACAATGATTACGATTATAATGATATACATCATTATATAATATTTACCTTCATATATCTAAGCTCTTTTTCTGTTGTGTCCGATTCTTCTCCAACACATTTATATTTAGGAAGAAATTTTTAGATTAGATTTAGATTAGACTCGTCAATTATTGTAGCTACATCTAGACTATGTGATGCTTGGATTTTTATTCATAATATATTAGGACGTGAATAAATAATTTTGTATTTATTAATTTATTCTTCGACCTGCTTCACTGACTGTGGTTTATAATTCTAGAACAACAGCCCATGTGATAGTTATATAGTAAAATACGAATAAAAATGTTAAGATAATCAGTTAGAAGCAAAGGTTGGCTTACAGTGATCGCTCATTTATTCATTCATGTTTTAATCTGCTGTTATTCAAAGCGGCATTTCATCATCATCATCATCACTATTATTATCATCACTTCAAAATGGAAATAAAATCCTGATTTACTAATAAACAAATCAATAACACAGGTATAATAACGCGCTTTAGCTTCAAGTTTCGGGTTATTTCTGTGTGTTGCATCGTACCTGACAGCCAGTGTGTGTGTGTGTGTGTGTGTGTGTGTGTGTGTGTGTGTGTGTGTGAGAGAGAGAGAGAGAGAGAGAGAGAAAAATGAGGGCAGAGTAAAAATGTCAAAATGGACTAACAGAGATAAATTAACACCAACAACACCAGTATATATATATAAGTAAACTAAACACTTTGTGTGTGTGTGTGTGTGTGTGTGTGTGTGTGTGTGTGTGTGTGTGTTTTCTTTTTTCTAAAATGAGAGAAATGTGTGAGAAATGCGCTTTATAAATGAAAGTTATCATTATTAGCCTATTATTTATCACTATAACTCTTAACAGGACACCACGCCCCCTTTACTTTGCATAAGATTAAAAGTTATCTTTTAATTTTCCTCTTAAATGACTTTCTGTTTGAACTCGCTGATCAGTTTCCATAGTTACCAGGCAGTAAACACTCACAAAACACCACCAAAGCTCAGAAATAAAGGCACCTAACTGTACCCTTCCTTCTCGCTGTACGGCGTGGGCCGGGTTTTGTTTCTTTAAACTGTGACTTTATCACTTTAAAACCGGGGGCCACAAAAGCTTTCGTTTTCATTTAAAAGCTAATTAAAGGTTCAGCACTACATGCACTTTCACCTTCCCAGGTAAATTAGTAGCACCTCAGTGACAAGGAGAAGTACAGTTCGGTATCTTTATTCCTCCGAGTGTTGATTATATTAATAATTATTATGTGACTTAGTCTATTTATCGCTCTGTATTTATCACTGTAATATATTTATAAACAAAGCTGGCGAGCTCGCGATGTGTCCGAGTTAAACACCAATTTAACCTGCATCAGATTAGTCTGATCTGGACTCCTTTCTTCTGGTCGAAAATAAACTCTGCGACATTTCGCTTTTTTGGTCTCATCCTCAGCCAGATGTGGAGGAGTTCATCGTTTCATGATGGAGCGCGAACCAAATACAGTGATATAAAATGATCAACACTGAAAGCTAACACAACCACTGAAACTGTATCTACTGAAAACAAAAGATCAGTCAGGGTTCAGTTCGGGGTTTTGCCTCTAGGAAGCTTTCTCCACTTGCTCCACCTCCATCTATTCCTTAAATATAACCGCTTTATTATTTATGATTTATTAATATTATTTCTGATTATATTATGCCACGCCATATTTGCGCGCGCGCGCGCACACACACACACTCACACACACACTCACACACTCACTCAGGGTCATGCACGAGGCACCACACGCTAATTACCCCACATTTATTAGACCTATAGTGAAGTGAGAATAAAATGGATGTTATGACGTGTTACTGATTATTAAAGGCGGAAATTATTTCCGACTTTTTAACGAGATGAAATATTTGAAAGCAACATTATTAATTCACTCTTCATTTAACCAGCAGAACCCATTCGAGTCATGCTGTGGAATTTAATATAGAAATAGATATTAAATATTTAAAAAACAAAACAAAACAACAACAAAAAAAAAACATGATGGCGTTTTGACCGACAAACAAATCTTTAATTAAAACACGAAACGAATTAAGAATTAAATCATGGATTATTTGAGGATTATTTGAACCCCGTGTTCTTTTTAAATGTTTTAAAAAAATTATTTCTCCAACATTACGTACGAACACAACATACGAACAATTCACTTCATCAGCCGCGAATTAATATCGCACGTGACATTAATGATATTATACTCGAACAAAAAAATTTAAAGAAGAAATAAAAACAAAAACAGCGTGTGTCCTGAAATGTGTAAACGTGCAGCTGTGTAGATTGTCACCCACATTTATCTCCCTGACTTCTATCTGATTATGGAGAGCAGATGAACTGAGCAGGCGAGCAGATGTGAAGATAAAGAGGCAATTTCTTTAATTTAATTTAATACGCGTTTGGATTTACGGAGCTCCACCAGACACGTCACTAAACTCAGCTCTAATCTCTGCGTATATAACAGGATTAAAATCACTTTAATGCGATCGGATTCGGAGGAATAAAACGCAAACATCAGGATGAGGAATGGAAAAATATATATATATATATTTAACCCGTTTTTACTAAAGATGCGGTTGCGTTAGTTTGTCGTGGCCTAATGGTGAAAAACAAAAGGATGTGTGATGGAATTTAAAATGTAAAACGTCTTGAAAAGAACATACCATGTAGCTTCTGAGAAATATCAAATATCAAATCAGCTGATAGTAATTTATTCCTTTAGATTTTTAAAGAGGAAAGAATTGTGGAGATGTGAACGCAGGCCAAAGTGATGCGCATGCACACATCTACACACATCTGCACACATCTGTAAGTGTGATAGGTGATCAGAATATACAAAAATCTAACTCTAATCCTAGTTTGAAGTAAAATAAGACTTAATCGTATCGCTGTGTTCATCAAGAAATAAAATATTCGCGAATATTGATTTGACAGAAAGAGAAAAAAAAGTGCATCGAGATATTTTCACTGGATATGATATCATTAGCCTAAGAGATTTTTTTTTTTTTTTTTTCGATTTTTTTTTTCAGTATGGAAAAATAGAAATGCTAAACATCAGGTGAATCATTAAAGTGCGTTATTTATAAATAGAGATTTAAACTTATAAAATATGACAAAGATAAACAGAAAGCGACGCTGTTATAAAGTCGGACCTGATGCGTTTATGCATTTCAGCTCACTCCAGATTACTGCACATTTAAAATATATATAATAAATATTGCTGCATCATCATCATCATCATCATCATCATCATCATCATCATCATCAGGAAACTCAGTGTGTGAGCAGTGTGTGAAAAGGATGAAGAGTCTTACGCTGCAGTGGCACGAGCATGTCGGGCTTCACGGCGCTCTCGCTGGGCAACACGGCGGCGCTTTGCATCATTTTCATCCGCTCTGATAAAAACACACACACACACACACACACACACACATGCACACACACACTCCCACTCCCACACACACACACACACACACACGCGTTCACACACACTCACACATTGCCACACACACACACACACACATTCACGCGCGTGTCCGTGCTCGGAGCTCTCCAGACAAGAAAAAAAAACCCTCTAAAAAATAAAAAAATAAAAAGAGTGAGATGTACAGGACGCGTCTCTTTTCCTCCTCCTCTCTCTTTCTCTCTCTCAGTCTCTCAGTCTTTATTTCTCTCTCTCTGCGCGCACGCAGACGCAGACGCACACGCGCGCGCTCGCGCTCACTCACACACACACACACACACACACACCTGCTTTGATTCATTCACGTTGCAGGGGCGCCGCGCTGACCAATCAGAACGCACCGGAAGTGACAAACGCGTCCCTGTGGAGACCTCGAACGCTATAAATACAGGCGGCCGATGCGCCTGAGGGAAAAAACCCCAAAAAACTCTGAGAAGATTTATCAGCTAACACACATTAGCTAACGGAATTAAGTATCAGATGACATTAACGCCTCATTATCGTCCACTTTTTAAAATATTTTCATTTTCTTTAAACGCTTTTAAACCGATATTAAGAAACTAAGCGTCCTTTAAGCACCAAGGCTACCGTTAGCATACTGATTAGCAACCAATTAAAAAGCCCCAGCGGTCACCTTTTAGTTTCTCTCATTTTCTGTTCTTTATGGTTTAAAACCTGATTTTTTTTAAAAATTTATTTTAAAAATAAATTATTTATTATAAGCAAACCTGTGGAGATTTATCATCCCTAACACACATTACTCAAAGAATTAAAAGTAACATTTATCCAGGATTAGTATCCACTTTTTATATCTAAATATTTAGTCTGAAAGTTTTGGCACCTGCGATCCTGTGTGTATTCACACCCAATACCAGCACTGTGTTTTAAAACAACTCATCATTTCTGTTTTATTATTCATAAAAGTGACTAAATCTGTTATTCCATAACATAATTTTACAATTTTTATGCAATAAATCCATCTTTACTAATCTTTCAGCTAGCTGTAAAGCTGTTTGCTTTGACTGATATTAGATTGAGCTAGTTTGGGGTTTTTAGAAAGAGCTTAGCCTTAGTTAGCATCATTTTACCCTCAATTATCACTAATAAGAGTAAATAATTTACTGTTCATTACATTTGGATATTCTACCTAAATGTTGTTATTCAGCAGCAATTCTTTTCAACAGCCTGGTGGTGCTGATGACACGGTGTCTCTGACTGACCAAAAATCATCCATTTCTTCTCTAAATGTTTTGGGTCAAATTTCTTGAATGTGTTTCTGAAGTGAACGAGCTCATCAATCATTTATCTTTATTTTAATACAATTATTAACAAACTAGCATCAAAATGTTAATAACCAAACTGAGGTGGACTCCTCCATTTAATACATTTTCCACTAAAGAATTGAAAACATGACACTACACTGAATTGGGTTCTTTGATGACATTTATTGAAGAACTGCAGCAAATGCATTAACTGAAAAAGATCTTATAACAATACCATCCACTGGGAAGATGCTCAAAGTCCAACCTGTGAACCTGTGTGTGTGTGTGTGTGTGTGTGTGTGTGTGTGTGTGTGTGTGTGTGTGACAGAGCTCATTTCATCCACTGATGCAGTAGAAAATCCCAGTGGAGCTCCGAGTTCAGGTGAGATGAACTCAAGCTTCACTTCACATTTCCTTTAAGGATAACAAGAGGAACAAGACACTGGGATAAAAAACCACCACCATCATCATCATCATCATCATCATCAACCTCTTCTTGTCCACTTTGTCCTTCTTTTTAATTGCTCATCTTCATCTTCTCTCTCTTTCTCTCTCTCTCTCTCTCTCTCTCTCTCTCTTTTTTTACCTGAACTTCACCTGTGAATAATCACATGATTCACACATGAAATTTACACTTAGTTATTTAGACACTTCAAATGTTTATATTTTGCATATAGTGCATGTGCTTTTATATCTGACACCAATCGTTTATTTTCACGGTAATTTTGATACAGGTAGGTCATGTGGTTTTATTACTAAGACGTGTTCATATAGCTTATTATGCACATCAAGTCACGTCTGATATAGGCTACAGTTTCAGGGCATAACGTGCTCAAAAACACCTTCACGTGTTTTTCACGTTTTTACACGTTACTCACACGATCACATATAGAACGCGTGATTTTTCCATAAGGGAGCCTTTCATGTCTCACATCAAACATCATACACGTCAACAGAGGCATATCACACAATTCATCCATCTCTCTCTCTCTCTCTCTCACTCACACACACACACACACACACACACACACACACACACAGAGTATATAATGCACAATGTCAATTACATACACATCATAAATTAATTACATATCGCGCTGTGACGTAACATCATTGTTGTTGTTGTTGTTTTTAATACGACAAAAATCTTTTTATTTTTAAGGACACCATATCCACGTGTAGAGGTGAAAGATAAGCTACACACCAAAGGTACACAATATAAAGTTCCCCCCGGAGACAAGGAAAGGCGGAGTTTATTATCCTTTTTTTCTGAGAGTGAAAAATCAGAAGTCCTTTTTTTAGACGAATTAATTATTTTTTGTTATCAATAAATAATCAGAAACACACTACTAATGCAATCATTATTATTATTATTATTATTATTATTATTATTATTATTATTATTATTATTATTATAAGAGCAATAAGATATTAATAACTGAAATAGCCTATATAGTTACATTGTGTAAACAAACAAACAAATAAATACATGATATTTATTCATTGGTGTTGGTGACAATTTATGTATATACACTCTATAAATAAATAAAAAAAAACCACAATAATAAGCCTGTAACGTGACTGAAAATAACCTGCAATTAGATTCAGTGTCAGCGATTAGAGAACATTTTAATAATAATAATATTAAGAGTAAGAAGATGCAGAAGAAAACTCAGTGTGAATCCTGTCAGCCTTGTAGCATTTAAATCTATAAATTCATGAATAAATATTTCGGCTGCATGAATTAAAATGGAGTTCTGATCACGGTCCGATTATCTGTATCTATCAGACAGACGCACTGATGAGGCGGAGGTGAGAAACTCACTTCGACGCCATATTTCATTACACATCACTAACCCCCTCAACATTAAACCCTAAACCCTGTCCCCTAACCTCTAACCCCTCCGCTCACCTCCGCACGCGCCCCACATTTTCATTTAGATGACTGAGATTATTTCATTACGCTGATGGTCAAGTTCATAGACAATGAGTCTACAACCCCCCCCCCCCAACACACACACACACACACACACACACACACACACACGACAAGAACAGAGCAGCAAATCGTCCTAAAGCGTTTGTAAAACGACGTTCGGTGACGTCATCGTGCAATTAATAATGATTCAATCTTAATGATGTCATTTAAATGCAAAAAAAAAAAATTCGCATCTGATTAATTCGGGTTTCATTTTCATTTTTAATGAATAATTTAAATAATCAAGTGAACAAACACACACACACGGAGAAAATGACAGTTTAAACTGATATTATTATTATTATTATTATTATTATTATTATTATTATTATTATTGTTGTTGTTATTATTATTGTTATTAATATAATTATAAAAGGAGACAAAGACAGAAAGAGAGAGAGAGAGACAGAGAGAGAGAGAGAAAGAGGTGTAAGGTAAATACAGATGACTCAGTGGAGTTACCTGTGTCCTCAGGTGAGCCGCAGTACGAGTCAGATCTTCCTCACTCCATGAACACAGCAGGTCTGTCCATCGCACACAGAGAGATAGAGAGACAGAGGGAGAGAGACAGAGAGACATCCCTCCACAGAGACAGACAGAGGGAGAACAGCATAATGCTCCCTTTTTCCTCAGAAAACGAGAGAGGAGGAAGAGAGTAAACCCAGAGAGAAAATTAAATTGCACTTGGCAGTAAATTCTATTAGGGAATAGGGAACGTCTCCTGACAGCTCCTGTCCACTCAGGGGATTAGGGGAAGTGCACATTGTCTAAAGGAACAAAACTGCCAGAACACACACGGTACACTGTACTGCTAACAAACAAATGAATTGTTGAACAAATTTGTGCACCCCTAACCATCACACCCATATGTGCTTGTTGAACGTCCCGTTCCAGACTGATTCTCCCTGTACTGTTATAACGCGCTCCACTCTCTCTTCTGGGAAGGCTTTCCACTAGATTTTGGGGCGTGGCTGTGGGGATTTGTGTTCGTTCAGCTACAAGAGCATTAGTGAGGTTGAGGTCAGGCGCTGATGTTGGGACATCGAGGAGACTCCAGTTCCAGTTCATCATTGTCGTGCTGGAACAGTGTTTGGTCCTCTGAGTTCCAGTGAATAATAATAACGCTACAGCGTACAGAGACGCTCTATACAATTGTGTGCTTCAGACTCTGTGGTAACAGTTTGGGGAAGAACCTGATGTGGGTGTGATGCTCAGGGGTGCACATACTTTTAGCCATATAGTGTAGACATACAGACAGATAGATAGATAGATAATGAGTGTTAAAGCAACCGGCCAATCAGCAGCTTCGATTCCTCTCAAGCTCAGTGGAACTGGACACTCATTACACACGCTCGCTATAAACACGCTAACACACGCTCGCTATAAACACGCTAACACACGCTCGCTATAAACACGCTAACACACACTCACTATAAACACGCTAACACACACTCACTATAAACACAATAACACACACTAAGTATAAAACACGCTAACACACGCTCGCTATAAACAGGCTAACACACGCTCGCTATAAACACGCTAACACACACTATCTATAAACACGCTAACACACACTCACTATAAACACGCTAACACACGCTCGCTATAAACACGCTAACACACTATCTATAAACACGCTAACACACGCTCGCTATAAACACGCTAACACACGCTCGCTATAAACACGCTAACACACACTCACT
>JANDJT010000190.1:30872515-30882677 GCA_024331685.1 Stegophilus panzeri | reverse complement strand
CAATACATTTACAGCTAAATGGCACCACACACACACACACACACACACACACACACACACACACCAAAAGAGTTCAGGAAAACACAGCATAACTCATTCCTGATGGCATGTTTTTCCTTTTTTTTCGAAAAAGAAATATGTCCGGTATGAAAATGATCAAGCTTGATAGGACCGAAAAGTAAAAACACACACACACACATACATACACATACATACACACACATACACATACATACACACACATACACACACATACACACACAGTTTATTTCTGCTATACCACATATGACTGCATTCAGCATAAATTACTGAGCATAAAAATCTGATGGAAACATACAGCATTTCATTACCACACACACACACACACACACACACACACACACTGTTCGATTAACACAAGCACAGTTTTGAGTTCAATCTTACATCGATAAATTAACACGCTTTGATCAATAACAAATAAACAAATTAACAAAAGTTAATTACATTACAACACTACTGAATACTGAGACTGCCTCACTGTTGAATTAACACTGTACTGAATTAACATGCTGTACTGAATTAACATGCTGTACTGAATTAATGCTGTATTGAATTAACACTCTGTATTGAATTAACACGCTGTACTGAATTAATGCTGTACTGAATTAACACTCTGTACTGAATTAATGCTGTACTGAATTAACAAACTGTACTGAATTAACACACTGTACTGAATTAATGCTGTACTGAATTAACACGCTGTACTGAATTAACACTCTGTACTGAATTAACACACTGTACTGAATTAACACACTGTACTGAATTAATGCTGTATTGAATTAACACTCTGTATTGAATTAACACGCTGTACTGAATTAATGCTGTACTGAATTAACACTCTGTACTGAATTAATGCTGTACTGAATTAACAAACTGTACTGAATTAACACACTGTACTGAATTAATGCTGTACTGAATTAACACGCTGTACTGAATTAACACGCTGTACTGAATTAATGCTGTACTGAATTAACACTCTGTACTGAATTAACACACTGTACTGAATTAATGCTGTACTGAATTAACACCCTGTACTGAATTAACACACTGTACTGAATTAATGCTGTATTGAATTAACACGCTGTACTGAATTAACACACTGTACTGAATTAACACACTGTACTGAATTAATGCTGTACTGAATTAACACACTGTACTGAATTAACACCCTGTACTGAATTAACACACTGTACTGAACTGACAGCATTTAATTAACACAGCGTTACATTAACACCTAGTGCTGTACTGAATTAAGTCACTCGGTGAATTAAGATGCGGTGCCGATTCATCACCATATGGAATTACCACTGCGCTTAATTAACACAAGGCGTTACAGGTTAATTAACACTGTACTGAAATATCACGGTATTAAACTAAACGCAATCAGTTAAATTAACACCTAGCGCATGTTGACATCTCAACATGCGATGCTGAATTAACACCGAACTGTATTTAACACCATCACTCTGCGAATTAACACGCAGTGTTCACTTAACCCTGTACTGAACTGACACGGTATTTAATTAACACTGCATTAATGTAGCACCCATAGCGCTGTGTTCAACTGAAGCACTGGAATTAAACATGCGGTGTTAAATCAGCACCTTGAGTACTACTGAATACTACTGAATACACACACTGTGGTACTGAATGAAAGCACTTGCTACTGAATTAAGATGTAACTGAACACCGTGTAATTAACACACTCAGTGACGTGGAGGCAAAGTGTTGGATTAACACAGTACTGAAGTACTGAACAGCGTACAGAGTACTGAATTAAAGCATTAACGCCGAACCGATTCGGGACGTTGTTTGATTAACATTTGAATCGGTGCTGAATTCAGTACTGAATGAACACGTTAATTGTGTTAATTGACTATGACGCAAAGCCCGCGCTGCATTAACAGTACTCAATTAACGCACGCGGGGATTTGATTTAAGACCGTGTTAACGTCAACACTGACCAAAACCCTTGTGTGTGTGTGTGTGTGAGAGAGAGAGTGTGAGAGAGGGGGAGAGAGAACGTTGTAAGCACGCGCGCACTCACCGGTTCTCCGTAGCGAAGCGGTTAAAGACGCGCGCTCCTAAAGTCTCGTACTCGCTGACGCCAAATAAATCCACACACTGACCGAGAAGTGAAAAGAAGAAGAAGAAGAAGAGGAAGAGGTGGAGGAGGTGGAAGGAAAGTCAAAGCTCCTCTTGTCTCGCGCACCTGTCCAAGTGCGGGTCGGATAGCGCGCGCCGCCGCCGTGCCATGCTGGTTTGAGACAACTGTCACGCGCGCGGCTTGTCCGTTTGCCGTTTGCTTGGCTGACACACACAAGTCAAAACACAAAAACACACACACACACATACACACGCGCAGCAGCAGCAGCACCTGTCCCAGGAGAAACACACTAACACACACTGCTCCCTGTGTGCTGGTGCTCAGCATGTGCCGCTCCGCGTCTCTGACTCCTGCAGCAGCAGCGCCGCTTTAAAACAATCCCGGGTTGCCAGGTTGGGAGCGTTCACACACGGTTGCCAGGTACCTCTGTAATGCCGGTTTCCAGCGATTTTTTAGAGAATTCTTACACTCACACGTCACACTGTACGAGATCCCAGTAAAATCTTTCAGTCTGTGTGACAGATTATAAACATGAAGATCTTCTAACGACCGACCTACGATTAAAGACAATGACTACGTTCTTCTTTCTTCTTCTAGAGGACAACACGATACATTAAGAGCCAGGGGGATGTAAACTTTTGAACAAAATGATCTGTGTGATTTGTTATTATTATGTTTAAAGATCTTATTTTTTCACGCGCACGGTGGATTAGTGATTAGCGTGTTCACGTCACACCTCCAGGTGTCGGGAGTTCGATTCCCGCCGCTGCCCTGTGTGTGCGGAGTTTTCAGGTTCTCCCCGTGCTGCGGGGGTTTCCTCTGGGTTCTCCGGTTTCCTTCAACAGTCCAAAGACATGCATGGTAGGCTGATTGGCTTGTCCAAAGTGTCCGTAGTGTATGAATGTGCATGTGATTGTGCCCTGCGATGGATTGGCACCCCATCCAGGGTGTACCCCGCCTCATGCCCCATGCCTCCTGGGATAGGCTCCAGGGTCCCCGCGACCCTGTTGGATAAGCGGTATAGAAGATGGATGGATGGAGCTTATTTTTTCATTTAGTCCTTCCCTTCAGAAGCTACATCAGATATTTACATGTTTCCCAGAAGACAAATCGGTAACAATTTACACCGATCATCCAGTTCAAAAGTTTACACACCCCCCTGTCCCCCCCACCTCTTAACGTATCGTGTTGCCTTCTTGAGCATGAGTGAATGTTTGCACCTTTTGTAATAGTCGTGTACGAGTCCCTCTGTCGTCCTCAGTGTGAAAAGATTTTGGAAAGGGCTCAAATATGCAGAAGACGCTGGAAAAGCAAAGAACGTACAGGACCTGGAGAGTTTGCTCAGGACAAACAAGGGACTCATGAACAACCATCACATAAACATAAAAACTGTCGTGGATCATCCAGGTAACGACACACAGTATTAAGAATCAAGCGTGTGAACCGGTTCATTTGTGTAAATTCGGTTATTATCGTGTCTTATGCACTATATGTAAACATCTGTTATGTAAAATAGTTTATTCAGGACAGAACTAAATAAACAACTAAATGCTATTTTTTATCATTCCTCTTTTTTTTATGATACTGTAACATAATGTAATAGCGTATGGTGAGTTAGTTAACTAGTTAAATGCATGGGGCGTTTTAATCCAGCTGCCAGGAGTAGCCTCCACAGGGTAACTTTACTTCTGCAACAACAACAACAATAACAACAAAAACAACAACATCAATATGGCCTGAATCGAAGACCTCAATGTTTAAACTTTTTAAACTGTACATCTACTAAATTAATGTAATTCTTTAAATAAAAGGTCAGCGATATATGTTGAAAAATGTGAAAAGTAACATCAATCAAATCTTATTTTCTGCTAACAAGCTTTTAGTGAATATTATAAAAACCTGCACAAAGATACATTAAACTCAGTAGCTGTAGTTGTATTCTTATTATTCTTATTATTATTCTGCCAATATTTTTTATTATTGGAATATAATTTGGACTATACTGTGGGATTTGTGTCATATTTTGGTATCTATGGTTTTGTTGTAATGTTGTTTTGCTGTAATGATTTTTTTTTTAAAAATCCATATCAAAACCTCTACGTAACCTTGAAAGCACCAGTCCATATGTTCTGGCTACAACAGGACGTGATATGAACATAAATGTGTTGTATCTAGCAAATGATTTCAGGCATCTGTAATTTTGCCAAATGACGTTCCAATTCAAGCTATTTTTTTCCCGGTTAAAGCTGATTAAAAATATCCCAATTATGTGGCAGCCTCACTCAATCTGGCAACGCTTACCCACAGGGCCCATGACTAATCTGATCTAATCTTTTGATACACTTATGATAATATTGAAAGTCCATGAAGCAGGGCTGCCAGACTGCTTTGATGGTTTGATGGTTTTCCAGACGAATATTTGTTCACAATCCAAATGTTCTTTCGGGGTTTTTTTCTCTCTTGCTTGTATATATATATTTTTTATTTGTCTCTTTGCCGAATAAATGTGGAACAGAATTAGCTCTGCTGAACTGAGCAGAATTAATTTTCTCCGTAATCACTTCTGGTAATTATAAATAATTATACCGACTCTGATGGGGAACGCGAATAATGTCTCGACTCACCCAAATCCCCCGAGTAAATTCGACTCTTAATGGCTTCACTTTACACCTGAGCAGTTACAATTAACTCAACACGGAATTTTCCAGAACTAAACTAAATCTCTTCCACTGTCTCCAAAACAATCACTTCTATGTGCACGACAGCAGGAAGCTCATTAATAAGGGAGGATGGGATGCCCCTATATGCACAATTTAAGCCCGAATTATTCGTTTGATAAATCATTTAAACTGTAAATAATTAACATGTTTAAGCATTTCAGCATAAACCTCTGCCATATAGTTGATTTCAGGAGTGTAACACCTGATAGGACATAGAAAATATCCAATAATACATGGATTTACACCACAGCACGGATTAATTCTGGATTCTGATTGGTCAGAAGACGTTGATTAATTTTCTATAACAGCAGCTCTGAAAGAAGTGTAGCTACAAAACACATGTAGTATCATATTACTGTTTATAGCTGCTATAACCTAAGTGATAACAGGAACTAACTTGTTCACGGACATTGATGTGCTGTTAGTCAATAAATAACAATAAATAACACCCAGTCTTTGATTATCTCCATATAACAGCAAGTCCCCAAGGGTTTTATTCCTTATGTAAGGATATAGAAATATGAAATTGTAATACTCTTCTTCTAATTCTTCTTCTCCTTATTATTATTATTATTATTATTATTATTATTATTATTATTATTATTATAACAACCTCGGTGTTGTATGGAGTACCAGATACATTCCCTGCTAGAAAAGAAATCACAGAAATTCTAAAGGTTTCCACTACAAATACCATTACAAACCATCAGCTAACCATTACAACCATTAACATTATTGGTCCTTAATGGTATCCACTAGACATAACATGCCACCAATAGAAGGCAACATATTACCCACAGGGATCATTACAGTTTCCATTAAAACCAATAGTCTATAATTCCCATTATAGCCATTAAAACCATTACAAATTCTATGAAGGTTTCAGTTGTTGTTTTTTTTCCCCAGCAGGGTTACGACTGGAGTAAGACTCGAGTAAAAGTACATATAATACAAAGCAATGAAGTATCTATATTATATGTAAGCGTCCATAAATATGAAAAAAGCAGCAGGTCCTTATGCTGTTTTACAAATTTTATCAAAAAAGCTTTTTTTTCTTCTTCTTCTTCTTCTTAAATAAACTGTAAACAAAAAAAAGTCTGTCATGTTCATGGAGCCAAGCAATAATTTCTCGTTGTAGAAATAAAACAGAAACAGAATATGCTTTTCAGTATACACAAGAAAGCAAAATAGACACTGGTGATATGTTTTTAATCAAATGTGGTGATTTATATATAAATATAGCATTTATTATATCACAAAATAACTCCATATTGTGCAGATATCAACAGATAAGATGGCGTCCAAGCAGCACGAGCTCGCCACGTGGTAACATTAGCTAAAGTAGCTCGGTGAGCTAACGCTAACAGCTAGCATCTACTTCGTTTAGTAAAAGAATCACTGAGGTGTGTGATTACATGATTTTGTTGATTTTTACTGCTCGACAAGTTGGGAAATTAACTGTTATAGTGATGTGGAATGCTTTAGTTAGCAATCTAAACATGGAGCTAAAAGCTTAAAGTGTCTGGAGGTGTCTGTTGATGAGGGGAAGAAAAAAAACAACAACAACAAAAAAAACCAAAGTAGTGATGTACCGGCTCTTTAAACGAGTCGGTTCTTTGAGTCGAATTGTTTAATCGAATCTTTGAATCGGCTTGTACAGGTGAACACTGGGAGTCGACTCACGAGTCAGAAGTGCCGTGAAGATGTTTGGACAGCTGAGAAATAACAGAAAAGTCATCTGATTTGTTTTTATTAAGAAGCTACAGTATGTACAGCTTGATATTTAGATATTTTTTTAAACTTCTTCACGGTTGTGTAGTCATGTGTTTAGTGAAAGACAAGGATTCATTTGAGATTTGTGGTGGAAATGGTCTCAGCCAGACATGATTCAATGACTGGTTCATGTTTCGTGGCAACTAATTGCTCTTATTTACTGTAAAACTATGAACTTGTCATACCTTCCTGAGCATCCTAAGCTTTGGATGAGCTGTAGAAACCACAATGAACATACAGGTGTGTGTGTGTGTGTGTGTGTGTGTGTGAGAGAGAGAGAGACAGAGAGAGATATCACAGGGTTACCTCAGGGTGCTGTAGTGGTTCAGATTACAACAGGACAAAACACAGTACAAGTTAAATCATTCTAATGATCATCGCCTTCAGGCGACATGTAAAGGTGAGTCAGCCTGTTACACACACACACACACACACACACACACACACACACACACACCTGCGGAAAATCCCAGTCTATGAGCCAAGAATGATGATAAACCAACACAAGAAACAATAGAGTCTGTGTTGGATAAAGAGAGAGAACAATGTGTGTGTGTGTGTGTTCCTGTGTGTAATTATGAAAGATACAGAATGACTCGATTAATATTAGCAACTGAATAATAATAATAATAATAACAATAATAATAATAATAACTTAAACGTTATTAAAACCTAAAAAGCAAAATCACAGATAATGATTATTTACAGAGCATTTTCGCCCATCCTTGACCACTATAACTATGCTTTACCTTCAAATATCACTTCATATCATTAAAATACTTCAGAAATCTTTTCCTTTTTTTCCTCCGTCAACGTGTGAATCCGTTTACCTTCTCGCACCTGAAGCATCCTTTTCCACGCGTCGTCCGTTATAGGTTACGGACAATATACATTTTCAGTTCTAATTCACTCGGTCGTGTTACCTGGACGCCTTCACCCCTTTGAAATATTAAGCACAGTCAGTCACATGATCAACAGGAAGTCGCATCACCTCAATTTCCTCAAGATCACGGGAAGAAGAAAAGTTTCCGATTATTGTTTTTCTTTAAACTGTATTTAACGATATTGTGATTGTGATATTGACTCACAAGGTCTCTTTGTATAACCCTGTCCTTTAAAAAAAGATATATTATATTTGTGAAGTAAAGTATTACTTTAAAAAAAAAACAAAAAAAAAAAACCCCAACGTTTTACGTAAATCATTAGGATGTCCTTAAGGCCCTCGTGCCGATGCTAATTAACCACACTATGTGTATTTGCTAATCCTACGCTAAAAACTCAACTTCAGCAAGGAAACCTTGTTTAAAAAAAAAAGAGCGAGAGAGAGCGAGAGAGAGCGAGAGAGAGAGAGAGAGAGAGAGAGAGATTGTTATCTTAGATGGGTTAACACATTTTTAATTAAACGCATGTTTTCTTACATTCAATGTTGAACATTCGTTTTAAAAAATAATGTTCGTCTGAAGAGTTACAAGGCCTAAATTGCACCACGATCGTGGCTTGGTTATAAATTTCCCACACACACACACACACACACACACACACACACACACACACACACACACACACACATATACGCTTTGTCCTCTATTCAGTAACACTCATAATAATTAAGTTGGCTGTCATCCTCTTCCTCACAGTAGCTCTGCTCTAACATTCAGTTTAGAGTCTTTATTTTTATTTATTTATTTAAAAAAAAAAAAAAAAAAAAAATCAAATAAAAATAAATAAATAAATAAAATAAAAAAATAAAAGAACAAGTATCAAATTAGGCCAAAGAAACTTTGGAGATGAATTCAGCTGAAAACTCCCTCTTCGTTCATCTCCGCCGTTTGATCTGAAGTCGAGTTCTCGCAAGAGAGAAAGGCGTGCAACTGACAACAAATAAATAAACAACACCGAGAAACAAAAAACCTACGCTTTTGTTTCTTTCCCTCTTTTCATCCCACAGACTCATGAGGCAAGCTTTGAAGAGACTCATCTCTCTCTCCGCGCTTTTATCCTCGCAACGGAGAGGCGAAGATCATCCTCTTTTTTCTGACAAACGCAAACTCTTCTGTTAAAACTAGAGTGACTAAGACGTTCAGGTAACTAATACACACACACACACACACACACACACACACGCTATCTCACACTCAGAGACTCCGGGAGGAGACGCTGGAAGTTAAATGCTGTAAAATTGCGTGTAATTACACATAAATACTCATCTAATAACGAAATAAAAACCCCGTATCGAGCATGACTTCAGGTTACGACTCACGTCCGATTATAGACGCGTCAGATACGTTTGTCTTGTCAAGTCAAGTCAAGTTCAAGTGGCTTTATTGTCCGTTCCAACCATATACAGGTGGTCCAGTACAGAGTGAAATGAAACGATGTTCCTCCAGGACCGAGAGAGACCCCGACAACATCACGCGACGGATTTAAAATGTCTTATGACTTAAGACAAGAGAAGTTACAGTACATCGAAGTTGACATGGGGAAATTCGTACGTATTTACGCATGTGCCTTAGAGTACAGCGATTTTCTGGGCTCTCTAAACACATCGGACGTTCTACAAGACCACATCGGGTTCCGCGCCCGTCAGACAAGAACGGGAATCCCGGGCTACGGTCGGACCCGGCGCACACAAACCGGACGGGTTAAGATTAAATCAACCGTTCTTTGTCTAATCTTAACCTGCCTAGTTCGAGGAGCCTCGTCCCGTCGGACCGTCTCGAGGTTTGACGCGTCGTGCAGTCTGACACGCTTTTCTGCTCACCACGGTCGTAAAGAGTGGTTATTGAATTCCGTGTCACCCAGTAGAACGTTTTGAGTCCGGCTCCCCTCAAGGTTTCTTCCTTATGTTGTCTCAGCGAGTGTTTCCTCACCACCGTCACCTCCGGCTTGCTCATTTAGGGACAACGTGAACATTAACTGGCGCTCTCGGCCCGCATCACACGATTGGATGATCGCACGAGAGAGCAAGAGTAAAAGGCGTCAAAACAAATGTAAATAAATAAATAAATAAATAATCCACTACGGATTACTACCATTTACTACTTTAAAATTGTAATCTGATCACATTACTGATTACTGCGTGTAAAAAGTCATCAGATTATTCGTTACTTTACTTTCAAAAACCTATAAAAAGACACTACAAAGTGAAACGCGTATAGTTCAGCACGATCGGAAAAAGTCGGATTTATCATGACACGTGCCGCGGGTGTTGTTATTGTTTGTAGGACTACCAGAGTGATAAAATATCAAACTAGGCTAGTTTGGTGTCGTAGTTAAGGGAAGGCACAGATACGCTATCACTGTATGGGTTTAGCTGCTACAGCGCCATGAAAAGTACGTCATCTTTCCTTCTGCTCTGCTCACGTCATGTTCACGTAACTCATATAGGCATTTATTCAATTCAATTCAGTTTTGTTTGTTTAGCGCTTTTAACAATGTCTCAAAGAAGCTTTACAGAAACATATAAACACAGGATAGAGATTTTAAGTGTGTGAATTTATCCCTGTTGAGCGAGACGGTGGTG
>JANDJT010000190.1:30783679-30799899 GCA_024331685.1 Stegophilus panzeri | reverse complement strand
ATAAAAGAAAGAAATTAATATGGAGAAGAAAAAAAAATTACGTAGGTGTAACCCAATTATTTTAATCATTTTAAGCGCCTCAGTTTTTTCATCAAACTTTATTATTATTATTATTTTTATTTTAAATCAGAAACCTTAGTTTTCGAACCGCATACTAGCATAGTGAGTAGTATGGGAAAATAGTGCGGTTGCTATAGTTACTGCTGTATTTTTGGCAATACTATTTAGTAGTAGTCGTGAAATCAATCTGCATTTTCACAAGAGAAACTAACGGGCTTTAGTTGACGAAAATATGTTTTCTAATCGCTTCCTCATCCCCCCCGAGTGAAAATAACGGTCTCCTAACTCGCAAAAAGTATTTCCCCCCCCCCCACTCCTTTTTAATCCCTCGCGGCCATGTTTAAAAAACGGAGAATAAAATAAACACAAACACAAACAGCTAACATTTTTGCGACAGTTGTGTTACTTGGCAACAATGTTCATTTCAGTTCCACGCAGCAGCTCGCGCTCTTTTGTAACTCCATTATTCTTTACTTTTCCTTTATATCCCGTCACTCTTTTCTTCCCCTCCTCCTCCTCCGTCCCTCCATCCGCCGTCTTTTCTCTTCCAAACCATTAGAAGAAAGTAACAAAACTTTCAAATAAACAAATAAATTAATTAACGTTACCATTTTAGCTTTCCAGGCGAATTTCATGGTGACGTTTTCTCACATCGTATGTTTGTAGCATCAGTGCGTCGCTACACTGCTAAATCCGGTGGAGGAAGAAAAAAAAAAAACACGACAAAATATGATCGTTAAATCCCTCTTTTCTCTCTCTCTCTCTCTCTCTCTCTCTCTCGCTCTCACACACACTCGGTCCCGTCCCAGCTCTCTAGTCCCTCTGCCCACTTCCTATTCATCCCATTGTATACCAAAAACACTCCTGCAGTACTTCACACCGCCATCAGAGGGCCTAGTCTTCAATCAATGGAAATGCTAATCAACTTGCTAATCAAACAAATCACGCGAAGACCTGACAAGTTTAATATTCTACAAATATAATACAAATCAGAAGTATTTATTAAAACATCCTATATCAGTTTATCCTAAAATCATAAACCAGCCTGTAATTTTAACCTTGTTACCAAGCACTCTGTTGAACACCTCGTCTAAACAAGCTAACTACGCGTTTAATCCTTTACTCCATCCTGAAACACATTAAATATGTTTATGTTGAAATATTTCTGAAGTGTTTAGTGGTTTTCTTGATGATTGTCGTGTTTTTGTTATTCCTCTGTGAATGAGAGGTTAGCGGTTGCTAGTCACCGAGGGACGTTGTTGTTGTTGTTGTTGTTGTTGTTGTCTGGCATAGTTACAGTGGAGTTGATGAATAGAATAGACAATTTCACCAATCTCAAACTTAACGGATAACGTCCGCGTTTTTGCCGTTAGGCGTAATGTTAATAAGAGATCCGGTGTAGAAGTGGTGGAGATGTTTCAGTCAAAGTTTCAGGATGGGATGCAGCTACACATCACCGTTTTGGTTTTAAACTTCTTTTCATTGACCTCTTGGTCTACTTTGGTTAACGGTTTCGTACATTTCCCACAAAGTTGTTTGACTAACTGAGGATTCTATGCTCGCAGACGTTTTCAAAGTGTTCGAGCTACAACGGGGGCGGGGGGGAGATGAGATAGAAAGATCACTCTTTCTCTCTCTCTCTCTCACCTCTTTGTCTGTCTATCTCTCAATCTTTTTCTCTCTCTCTCTCTCTGTCACTTGCTCTCCCGTCTGTGTCTCCGTCTCACATTCTCTCTCCGTCTGCCTGTCTCCATCTCTCTCTATCTCTTAGTCCACCTATCTCTCAATCTCTCTCTGTCCATCTCTCATTTAAAGGTAAGAAGTGCTACCGGGTTTACGGTTGATGATGTGAGCGGCCATGTTGATTTAACGCCATTTGCTAAACTTTGGGTTGAGGAGGTTTTCCTGACTTTTCAAGAAGGAATTCCAAGTTGAGGGGGTGTTTTTGTTTTTTGTTTTCCCAGTCAGGAGTTTAGAAATTCAGAGTTACCAGTTTGAGTTGAATGTGGCATTAGCCCTCACTTCATTTCTACCTAACGAGAGTGATGCAGCAGTGCTTTAGTCCTTTAGTCCACCCAGTTCTCTCACCTCCTCATTTGTACACTCTGCCCAAACAAATCAGCGTCCAAAGCTTCAACTTTCACGTGTAGCGTTCACCTGGATGAGGCGACGGCAGCCATAGTGCGTCAGAACACCCACCACACACCAGCTATTGGTGGAGAGGAGCAGAGAGTGATGTAGCCAATTCAGGGATGGAGATAATTTGGCAGCCATGATAGATAAAGGCCAATGGGGGAATTTTACCAGGACACCGGGGTTATACCCCTACTCTTTATGAGAAGAGTCATGGGATTTTTAATGACCACAGAGATAAAAGACAGTGCTGTTTTTACAGTAGTGTTCCCTTCACTATACCAGGACATTAAGGGGTGAGCACCCACTGCTGGTCTCACTAATACTACTTACAACAGCAACCTTAGTTTTCCCCAGGAGGTTCCCCCATCCAAGTACTAGCCAGACACAACCCTGCTTAGCTTCAGTGGGACACCAGGTGAGAACTGCAGGGAGATATATAGCTGATACAGCTAATACCGCAGTCAATGTCACTGCACTCATCCAGCTAGTTGTGGCAGTGGAAGCAGTGGTGTTGGTCTTCTGCTCGGAAGGTTGTGAAGGTTGTTCAAATCCCTGCCACTGCTGGGTCCATGAGCGAGGCCCTTAACTGCTCAGTTGTATAAATAAGATGAATGTAAGTCGCTCTGGGTAAGGGCATCTGCCAAATGCTGTAAATGCAAACTATTTTATCGTACAACAAATTGTCATCGTCAAGTTTGCTAGCAAAATATCCGACATTGGGTTAATGATTATATTACTGTATGTAAATAAAATACTTTTTTTTTTTTAAAAATCCCATGCCAAAGAAATGAAATAAAAATTTGAGGGGAATAGCTCTTTCACGAGCTCAATTGCACGTGTGTGTGCGGGGTGTTTGTATCGTACGATGATCTAAGTGTGTTGACTACTTAAGAAACACAATGTAAGGAAGACTGACGTTCAACCTGATTGTTTCAGCAGAGAAACATACCAAGATAGACATGATGTGGCGCACACACACACACACACACACACACACACACACACTTGAATGTGTGTACGTGTATTGCCACTCTCCTTTCTCTACCTTACTTTACCCACGTCATACCAGCCAAGTGTCGCACGCCCTGCGGATCACACACACGGCCGTGACGTCTGGGTACGGTTTGTGTGCATGTGTGTATGTTTTGTGTGCGTGTGTGTGTGTGTGTGTGTGTGTGTGTGTGTATATGTATCTGTGGCTCATAGTCGTTTTGCCTGACATTTCTCCTGGCCTTGTTTTTTTTGTACATGGTGACGACATCACTCCCCTCTGAGAGAGAGCAGCTGTCCCTGGAGGGGGTCTGAGGAGTGCCGACCTTTCCCAGCACTCTTTTGTTTGTGTGTGTGTGTGAGTGAGTGTGTGTGTGTGTGTGTGTACGTGTACGTGTGTGTGTGTGTGTGTGTGTGCGTGCGCGTGCTCTCCTTCTGGGAGAGGGGTCTGGGAACTAGAGCATGGGTTTCCCCTGGGCCTCCCCAACCCTAACATGACCTTTCTGCCCTAAACCACCCCTTCTTGATCACACACACACACACACACACACACACACACTTCAGATTTTTTACGCCCTTTTTTGTATTTTATGAAATGAAGCAAAAATCAGTGTATAATTCGGATGTTTGAGTCGTGAGCTCGGCTTCGTACAAGCTTTGTTCTCAGATTCGATTAGCAAAGCAAGCTAACTGCACTAACTACATACACACACTAGAGGCTCAAACCATCTTTTCTACATCATTCTTCATAACGTCTCTATACTACTACTTCTACTTCTACTACTACAACTATTACTTCTACTTCAGCTACTACTACTTATAGTACTATTACTACTACTTCTACTACTACTTCTACTACTACTATTACTTCTACTACTACTACTGCTACTATTACTACTATTAATAATAATAATAATAATAATAAATGTTTGTTCCCAGCTCATTCCTGGAGTTCATGGCAGTTTCTGGAAAAGTGCTTATTGTGCTATCTGTGTGTGTACTCCTGTAGCCTGACCTCATCCTGACTGAGTCTCTCCGGTCGGTAATCTCACACATTCCAGCATATACAGAGATGACGCTACACACACACACACACACACACACACACACATTTTTTGTGTACAGTATAAAAGCATTTCACTAATGGAAACCTGCCAAACATCACCACCATGTCAGATCATGTTTTTCAGTTACTGTAAAGATATTCAGTCAGCACAAAAAGAGGATCACACACACACACACAAACACAAACACACACACGCACATGCACACACACACACACACGCACGCACACATGCGCACAGAGACACACACAATGTCAAAAACAGAGCAATTGGGATGCTCCGCTCCGTAGCCAGGCCGAGAGAGAGCCTGCTGCTGTTTTTGCTCTTCACCAGAAGGAAACACACACATTCCAGGAAATCTGCCACTTCCTGACTCCAGCGAGTCGGAATCGGAGCAGCAGCTGTACTGTAACAGCCACCGATGACTGTAGGGACGTCAGGAAACATACAAAGTCACTAAGCAAGGACTTTAATAAGACAACAGGACAGAGCGTTGGACAATTTACGCTGACTGAAAAAAACCATCAACAAGAGGATAACGTGATACCAGAAGAGGAAGGTTTCATTTTCGGGGTTTCTAACCACAGGTGCTGATGACACAACCTGGGAAATTAGCCCGTGTCTCTGTCATATAGAAAGTGAATGTATGTGAATATATTGAGAGGACGGTGTGTCTCATGTTCGCAAGTGTAACTAAAAAAGTCATTCGGTTACAGTACGTAAGTGTGCCGCATCTTACGATTGTACGTACGATCTACGATTGTATTTACAGTAACTTGTAATCAATCACATTTTATTGAACGCTTACTATAAATGTAATACAGTCTTACCGCATAAAAAAAGATCTAATTATCTAAACTAAACTAAAAAAAAATATTTGAAATAGATTTTAATCAAAACTTAGCTACTAAACATAGCAAATTTCCCCTTTTTGTAATTCAAGAATTATTCAAGAATAAACCTAAAAAAAATTAAAGCGGCAAGCAGCATTTTCGGGGTTCAAGCACCTGGACTCGGGGAGACTCAGGGAAAAAACAACCGTTATCGAACAGCTTGTTCGCACGGAGGAAGCTCCACGTGACAGATTTGAAAAATTCTGTATGTTTTCTTTAAGGTTTATGGAAGGAGTCTCCAGTGTCAGCGCTGCGTGCAGAAATCTCTCATCTCCATAGACACATAACACTAGCCCTGAATAGATCAGACTGTGGTGGAAAGTGGAAACGAAAGTGTACTGCGGTTCAGTGACGGAGGAGCTGCATCTTCCCTCTCTGAGTCCTGATAGGAAATAATAATAAAAAATCTGATCAGAAAGAGAGAGAGAGAGAGAGAGAGAGAGAGAGAGAAGCGCAATGGAAACTCTGTTATTGTGAAATTGTGCGGTTAGAAAAGCCCGTATAAGCATCAGCTGACTGCCTCTCACACACACACACGCACACACGCACATACACACACGCACGCATGCACACACACACACACACACACACACACACACTTCCCATAAACCTCCACTCATCATTTTTCAAGGAATAACTGCATGCGTAGGAGCACAGTGTATATGTGTGTGTGTGTGTGTGTGTGTGTACATGTAATGTCCGCTAGAGGGCAGACCAATACACATTCACTAGCCAAAGTGAAAAAAAAAAAAAGAGCCAAAAGTAAGTTTGGTGCTGGATTTTAGAGCTCGACTAAAAACTATTTCAGATTTCTAAAAAAAAAAAATAGAAGAAAATAAACAAATAAAACTCTAAATAATGCCAATTCCTGCTAAATCATGTCACAGAGAGATAGATTGATACTGTAGAATGATGGACAGATGAACAATGACTTAAAAGACATAGACAGACAGATAGAGAGAGAGACAGATAGATGGACAGACAGACAGACAGATAGACAGATAGATAGATAGAGAGATAGATAGATAGATAGATAGACATGGACTTAAAAAACAGACAGACAGACAGACAGAATGATGAACTTAAAAGACAGTGAGACAGAAAGACAGAAGAACCTGGAATTTAAAAACAGAACAATAGAAGGATAGACAGACGAATGTGGGCTTAAATGGTGGACAGACAGCTAGAAGGATGGATGAACTTGGACTAAAACTAAAGGCAGACAGAAGGACGGATGAAACTGGACTTAAACGAGAGACAGTTTGATCAGACTCAGGTTTGAAGTTGGAGTTGTAAGTTAGAAGTGTTAGAAGCAGCAGACGTCTCCTGGCTCTACATTGTGCACACTCCTTTTTTTTTTTTTTTTGCTGAACTGTTCCTTTAAAAATGTCGACTTTTTTGAGAATCAGCAGAAAGTTGATTCATCAGAAATTCCCTCTGTTTTATATGGAAGAGGAGAACCATGCTCCAGATCCAATTCAGCAAAGTCATCTCTTTGTAAATATACTATATGGCAAAAAAAAATATGTGCACCCCTGGCCATCACACCCATATGTGCTTGTTTCTGTTATAATGCGCTCCACTCTTTCTTCTGCGAAGGCTTTCCACTAGATTTTGGGGCGTGGCTGTGGGGATTTGTGTTCGTTCAGCTACGAGAGCGTTAGTGAGGTTGAGGTCAGGTGCTGATGTTGATGTGAGGAGGCTCCAGTTCCAGTTCATCCCAAAGGTGTTCAGTGGGGTTGAGGTCAGGACTCTACCTTCTTCTACCTTCCTCTACCTTCTTCCAACCTTCACACACCACGTCTTCACGGAGCTGGCTTTGTGCACAGGGGCGTCGTCGTGCTGGAGCAGTGTTTGGGGCCTCTTAGTTCCAGTGAAGGGAAATTATAACGCTACAGCGTACAGAGACGTCCTACACAATTGTGAGCTTCTGACTTTGTGGCTACAGTTTGGGGAAAAGCCACATATGGGTGTGATGGTCGGGGTGCACATACTTTTGGCTGTATTTTGTCTCTCATGAGCAATGAATGAAGGAGTTTTGCACGTATGTTTTCAGAAGTGTTTTTTTTTTTGTTGTTTTTTTTTAGTTTGTTTAATTATGTACAGCGAGAAAACAAACCAAACCAGATATCAAACCAGATATCAAACAAACTAATAGGTGTGAACGCTCCTTCAGAGAAAGAGAAGGGGGGGAGAGATGGACAGAGCGGGACAGGGATAGAGAGAGAGAGAGAGAGAGAGCGGGATAAGCAGAGAGAAGGATAGATAGATAGAGAGAGAGAGAGAGAGAGAGAGAGAGAGAGGGATAAGCAGAGAGAAGGATAGATAGAGAGAGAGAGAGAGAGAGACAGAGAGAGGTAGAGATAGGGATAAGCAGAAAGAGGGATAGATAGAGAGAGAGAGAGAGAGGGATAAGCAGAGAGAAGGATAGATAGAGAGAGAGAGAGAGAGAGAGAGAGGGATAAGCAGAGAGAAGGATAGATAGAGAGAGAGAGAGAGAGAGAGACAGAGAGAGGTATAGACAGCGAGAGAGAGGGATAAGCAGAAAGAGGGATAGATAGAGAGAGAGAGAGAGGGAGAGATGGACAGAGAGAGGGATGGAGAGAGAGCACGCGTAAGAGAGAGGTTGAAAATAAATGTGACCTTAAATGAACCCAAATAAACATGGCCATGCCAATACAGAGTGTTTACTTGAGTATAGAGTGCAAGAAAAGAGAAAGGGAGAGAACGAGAGAGAGAGAAAGAAAGAGAGCGAGAGAGACGCACACGCACATTTCCCCACGGCATTGTGGGTATTATGTGAAGATGAGGCAGTGGTTTTAGGCTGATGGCGAGACCGGCAGCTGTGTCCCAGCTGGGGTGTGTGTGTTGAAATCCGGGGGAATTTGCACTCCAGTGTTATATTTCCCTCATTACCAAAGACCTTTAATTAAAAACATGTCGTGTGTGTTTTACATTTTATTTAAACTTTTTATTTCGATCTATCTTTAATGTCAATATTAATCTAATCTCCAGATCTCATCGAATCTAATCTCTAAAGATTGATGTCAGATTAGTGGTTTAACGAGTCGACATCCTCTTTCATCCTGTTGCACCAAAACACATTTCTCAGGACACCATTTTGTCCGTTCGCTTTATCCGGAAGCCTTTGAAGAAGGCTTTAAGCTCCGCCCACTCCACGATCGCGTCCGCGTCACCTCGTATATATCTGTCAAAAGCGTGTTTCCTGTTAAGACGAACACGTCAATTTCCTTTATAAACCTTATAAACCACACTTACTTAGACTGGAAACACGTGAAACCACATTTATTTTTAAAAGCTTTTGTTTTGTTTTTTTTCTTCAAAATATTTTTTCCCCGTGTTCATAACCAACAAATCTCAGTTTCTGAAAGATTCCAGCGTCCATGAAACTGAAATATGGTGATGATGACTGCGTTCACCTGGGAGTTTATACTGAAAAACAACTAATATACAGTAGAATTTAAATACAACTTAAATAAACATTTAAATAAAAGATAAATAAGATTTTTTTTTTTTTTTTTTTAGATGTTTTGTTAACATCATACTCTAGAAAGCGTTTTAATTCAAATATCATTTAAAGACTAGATATCTGATTTTATTAAGTATGCAAATTTATACATGTTTAATTTAAAGAAGCCTTATTTGCATAAATTAATTTTTTAATCCCCAAAACAAACAAACAAACAAACAAACAAACAAACAAAACATCCTGGTAAGAATATCAGCAAGCAAGGATTAATAGTGTAATATATATTGCTTTTTAAAAAAAGTTTTAATTATTTAAATTTCAATATTAAGTAATAATTAATAAACACTCTATTATAGATATCGTGATAGATGTGTAAAAAAAATAAATGTATAAATGTTTTTTTTTAAATTAGACAAATCAATTAGATTTTTATGTTTTTAACGAATATTTAAAATAATACACTTTTTGTTATTTAATTTTTATTAAAATAATTATTATAAAATAATACGCTTTGTTATTTACTTATTTAATTTAATTATTTTAAATTTCAATATTAAATAATAATTAGTAAACAAATAGATATCTTGATAGATGTCTAAAAAAATAAATGTATAAATGTTTTTTTTTTTAATTAGACAAATCAATTAGATTTTTGTTTGTTTTTAACGAATATTTAAAATAATACGCTTTTTATTATTTAATTCGTAACGTGTAATTATTTATGTATTGTTTTTTTTTAATTTATTTATAATTTAATGTTTATATTTATTTTCTCTCCTTTTTAATGTTAACTAATTAACAGTGTTGTTTAATTTTTTAATAAGAGGCACTCCAGTGAAAGGGTTTTATTTTGTTTTGAGCAGTGATGTCATTTCCTGCAGAAAACTGCTGCTGTGTATGGTTTTTTTTTTTTTTTTTTTTTTTTTATTAAAGAGAAGTTCTGCTTCATCATATGTTTCCTGTTTTTTGTTTGTTTGTTTGTTTTTTTAATGTGTAACTTCCCGGACTTTTCCCCTCGTCCTGGTCGAACTATAAAACTGGTCACGTGATCACTTTTTAAAAATCCGGTCACATGATGCTCGACTCTCTTTCTGCTTTAGTTTTTTCCCCCATGACGGTGAATTTATTCAAGTCAAAGTGTAAATATATTACTGACAGAATCAACTTCCGTCGAGCAAACATTTAAAAAAAAAAAAAAAAAAAAAAAATTTATAAAAGTATTTTTTTTTTTTTTTTCAAATAAAATCCTTAATCTGGAACCCTGCACAGCGAAAACCGTTCCCTTATTTCCCTTTTCCTTTGCGCTTCATGAGCAGCTGTTTTTAGTGATGCTAAGGAGCATACACCCAAACCAATGAGTGCCAACACACACACACACACACACACACACACACACACACACACACACACAGATGAGGTAAATAAGTTTTCTGGATGATTTAGGGAAAACATGAGGGTTTTTTTCCCCACAGTGCTCCACATCTGGACACATTATTGCTGAACCTGAATCCTAAGAAATTCCCACTCAGAGAGAGAGCGAGCGAAAGGGTGAGAGAGGGAGCGAGAGAGGGGTAGAGGGAGCGAGAGAGAATGAGAGCGAGGGAGCGAGAGAGAGAGAACAAAAGCGAGGGGGCGAGGGAGAGGGAGCGAGAGAGAGGGAGAATGAGAGAGATGGATGAGAGAGGGAGAGAGAGGGAGCGAGAGAGAGATAGATGGATGAAAGAGATATGGATGGAGAGAGAAGGAGTGAGAGAGAGAGAATGAGAGAAATGGATGGAGAGAGGGAACGAGAGAGATGGATGGAGAGGGGGAGAGAGAGAGAGAGAGAATGAGAGAGAGAGATGGATGAGAGAGATATGGATGGAGAGAGAAGGAGCGAGAGAGAGAACGAGAGAGATGGATGGAGAGGGAGCGAGAGAGTTGGATGGAGAGAGGGAACAAGAGAGATGGATGGAGAGAGAGAGTGGGAGAGATGGATGGAGAGAGGGAGAAAGATGGATGGAGGGAGAGAGAGAGATGGGGGGAGAGAGAGAGGGGGAGAGATGGATGGAGAGAGGGAGAAAGAGGGAGGGAGGGAGAGAGGGAGGTGTTAGACTGTGCTCTCTGTAGGGATGAGATGTTGGGAGAGGACATGGATGACTCACAAACCTGACTTCTTTTTTTTTCCCCCACTTTTATTATTTCCCCTGTACATCACTCTCTCCCAATAACTGTCTGCGTCATCGAGTGTAATCAACTTAGACCATCACTATGTTCACAAACTGGATTTCCTTTTCTCCCTATAACTTCATCTGAAAGACCTTTATCTGTTTACACATCATGTATTCAGGTGACGCCATGCTGTTTATTTTCCCCCTCAGGTTGGAAATGACAGAAATGGACACTTTTGCACAACAGAACCAAGTATGAAAGCTGCCAGTTAGTCTGTGTCGTACATGTCGATGTGCCAATGATGATGATAATAGTCCAGTAAGCATAAGATTGTATCCTGCAGATGTAGTGCTTGGAAAGCCTTACACAACCAGTAACAAAGACTATTATTGTACGTATAGTGCAGATACTTATAATGGCTAACAAAGGGAAAACGCAGTGTGCTCTAACCATTAAAAAGTTGCATGGTGAGATTGTTTTCTTAGCTTTCCCTGTAGACTTCCCTGTAGATCCTTCATTGTGGCTCAGATTACGTATGTGAACGAGACTTTATTATAAACGGCTGCTTTATGCCAGAGCGGTTAGATGTGAATCAACACCTGGAGTGTACTTTAGCGAACTATATGAGCTTCACTAGCTTTTCATTTCTTTATATACGCACAATAATAAATCTGGGTCTCATGTTACACTATGTAAGGATTCTTGTGTGGATGAATCCGGTGGCTCAGCTGAAATAGTTGATTTTTGAGCTGAGGCGTTTTTATTATTGCTCAAGCAAGTGTCCTTCCTTAACCGTAGCACCGTCTAGGAGGTTTTTCCACCACGTTCGACTCCAGCCTCTGTAGCATCCATATACAAGTCTGGGCCAGCCTCAGTGTGCTGGCGTATGCAGCTCTGAACTAGACGGTTGGGGTTTCATAGTGAAGTGAAACCCACAGCACGGAGTCCTCTCTTTTCACACAGCACTGGTCTCAACGGATTTCACTATGACACAGTTTTTATTTCGAAGTATAACCAGAATAACCCTGATGGGAATATAATTCACGAACGGGTGGGAGTGGGATTAAAACCCCGCCTCGTGCACACCTCTACACTTCATGCAAAACGATATGAAAGGGATAACATTCCAATAAAGCAAAAGAAATAATCAAAACAAATTTCTTGGTGCAGTCCTGCACAATGTGCAGTTGGCTGTAGAATTTGCTGCATCTAGTCTGCAATATTTCCAGACTAACAAAGTATATTTAGCCTGACTTCTTTACCATCTGCCTGAGTTTTACTACTGGAAAGGAGATGTGTTCTAGGAGTAGCTCCGTCCATCCATCCATCTTCTGTACCGCTTATCCTACACAGGGTCGTGGGGAGCCTATCCCAGGGGACTTGGGGCACAAGGTGGGGTGAGGGTGCGCGGGGAACACCCTGGACGGGATGCCAACCCATTGCAGGGCAAAGGTGCGCACACACACTCGCACACCTATTCACACACTATGTACAGTTTGGACATGCCAGTCATGCCAGCCTACAGCACATGTTTTTGGACTGGGGGAGGAAACCGGAGTACCTGGAGGAAACCCCAAAAGCACAGGGAGAACATGCAAACTCCGTGCACACGGGGCGGAGGCAGGAATCAAACTCCCACCCCTCAAGGTGTGAGGCAAACATGCTAACCACTAAGCCACTAAACCAAGGAGGAAATCTCAAGCTTGTATCACTTTTTAGAAAAAGCATGCATCAGGGCTAATAACTGCAAAATTCTTCTTTGTGAAGAGAGTTCCCTCTCTCTTTTTATTTATTTATTTATTTATTTATTTTTTTCTCTCTCTTTAAAAAAAAAAAAAAACTACAAAAAATCGCATCGTGTCAAAAACACAAGTTCCCTTTAGTTCTTTCTGTGTAATTGATGTGGTTATATAAAATGCATAACGATATGCTGCTTCGTATGTTTTGCCGTACTGTTTAAGAGCGACTGCTAACTTTTCCGTGCTATTGCGTTTTGCTGAATACTTTTTCACTCTGGTTAGAACATGCGTGGACGTGAACGGTAATCACAAGCCCAACATTATGTCCTAATTGTAACTGAGTCATTCCTCAGCTTCTGTGTTTCTTTTATAGGTTGGGATTGCTGCTGCAGATACTCAACGTGTAGTTCCTGATCACAGGGCAGCCGAAAGAGAACTCCGAGCAGCAGAGGTAGGTTCATATCTGACTCTTTGGGGTTTATTGGGTTGTGTTTTTTTTTTTTTTTTTTTTTTTTTTTTTGTCCCCCCCCCATTGTTTTTACTTAGTACTGAGGTTTTAGAAGGAATGCAGACATTTCGTGTTCAAGGGTCAGGCTGAACCGTATCAGACTACAGGCTGCTTCTTGAAAGCACATTAAGGTAGAGTTAGAAATATTTTTGTCTTGACAATCGTTGTGTAATTTCATCCAAAATAGTCTCTGAGCGATCTGGACACCAGCACGCATTCTTAAGACATACACGACACACAAAGCCCTCTGCCCATGTGCCTTAACACAACACTTATGACAAACGCATTTCCGTAAACCACAACTGTTCCTAGTGTTAACGTTCTGCTTTTATTTCTCCTGGAGCGAGGGCACGGGGCGGTCTTCCAACAGTAGCATTTATCTGTTTGTTTTCATATTCCTTTTCCTTTGGTTAGCTCTCTCGCCCCCTCACCTCCTTCTTCGCCATCACACTTTAATCTGGGCCTGAGCTCTTGTGTCTTTCTAGCTTTGTGGTTTCTCTCTGACCATGGTTATGTAAACTGCTGCTGTTTCCTCTTTTTGTTTATATATGCAATCTTTTTCTCTTCTTATGGCTAGGCACATACATACACACACTCATATATATATATGCTCTCAAAACCCCCTGTTTTGATTGTGCTGGGAAATTTAGGAATACAGTTGACACGAGTTCCTGGGTTTACGTTGTTGGACCATGCAGAGTAGGTTGGGACGCATCTACCTTCCGTCACTGATTCGTGATTCGTAGTGCTTTCGCACGCCATTTGGTGTGTTCACGTTCCCCAATCTAATTTCCGCAGTTCCTTTTTTTTTTTAGGGCTACTGTATAAACCTGAATCTGTTTCATATATTTAGTGCAACTACTATTCATCGCTTGAGTCTGTGGGTCTTGTCTAGGCAGATCGTTCTGCTCCTGTTCAGTCATTTAATAACAGACATGTGGCACTAAATGAGATGCTAGTCTGACCAGTTATGCTTCTGCTTCTGAACAGCACGTTTTAATAAAGGGATTCATGAGGAAAGATGGGCAAAGGTGAGATCTGTTAAGTACACTTAAAGGGATAGTTTGCCCAAAAATGGAAATTCTCTGAGTCATCAGTTACTCACAGTCATGTCCTTCCAAACCCGTAAGACTTTCGTTCGTCTTCGGAAGACATTTTTAATGGGAGATTACTGTGCCTCCGTTTACAGTCCTAGTAACCAAAACTTTCAAGTTCCAAAACGGCATCGTAAAAGTAATCCATGTGACTCCAGTGGTTTTAATCCCAGTTTTCTGAAGTGATACGAATGCCTTGTGTGCACAAAAAAATGAGCAAAAATCGAGTCTTTATTCACAGAATATCTTCCGCATAGATCTCCGACACGCGTTCACGAGAGAACCACGCCGCACGCGTGTTGTGTTGACGCGAGAGCGGACCAAAAAAATAGAAGAAATCTCCAGACGTCTTTGTTACGAAGATTGTTCTACGTGACTTCATTTATGTACAGCGTCCCTCTGCGTCTGCTGTAACCAGTGCAGCGCTTCCGGGTCCGGTCGTATCACGAGAACGCCCGCTCTCGTGATACACAATAGCATTCGTACCGCTTCATAAAATTGGGATTAAAAAACCACTGGAGTCACATGGAGTCAAACTTTTACGATGCCTTCATGAACTTTTTGGAGCTTGAAAGTTTTGGTTACTGGGCTGTAAGCGGAGGGAGAGAAATCTCCCAGGTTTCATTAAATGTCTTCACATGTGTTTTCCGAAGACGAACGAAAGTCTTGCGGGTTTGGCTCGACACGAGGGTGAGTAACTGGTGAGCGAATTTTCATTTTCTGGGTGAACTATCCCTTTAATGTCAGTACGAGTGGTACCTTTTGGATTGTTCGGAGAATTCCTTTACGATCTGCGTTACGATCCAGTCAGTCTAGCTAGCTTGAAAAGTTAGAGCATGACTCGACGCTAGGCGTTATGTAGTACGGAAACAATAGACAGCAGAGGCAGGATAGACGGAAAACTCGGTTTGAACAAACAGGTTTCCGTTGAAGCCGGTGTTTGTAGCATGAATATAAAAGGTATGTGTGACTGTGTGTGTTGTGCTGATTTGTACAGGAGTTACTGTACATCAGGAGGTTTCCGTAAACTGAGGCCAGTCCTTTTGCCCCATCTCTGTATGTTTACTCAGCTGCTCTCACTTGAACAAAAAACATGCGCGCGCACACACACACACACACACACACACACTTGTTCATCAAAATATATTACTGCACTCACCCACCTACCTTCTTTGTGCACCACACACACACACACACACACAGAGCAGACATTAGCTCCAGCAGACAGGCATTAAATTACACACCGTGATCAGGGACCACAGAGTGAATAGAGTGTGTGTGTGTGTGTGTGTGTTTGTACTGTGGGATATAAATCTGTACTGTGGGACATAAATGAATTTTTATCTGCGGAAGAGGAAGTCTGTCCTCTTTAATCTGTTCATCAACACTTGAGAGAAACCTGACAGCCCGTGTAACGTGATCACTAGCACCCCCCATTGTAGTACACTTTACCTCCACGCATGCGGAACGTTAAAACGATGCCCATCACCTAGAGGTAGATGATGATATCCGAAAATCGAATCACAATACGTGATATTTGCAATCCATTTCCACGGCATATACTTCACTATTCAGTCGTGCTTTTTCAGTCGTTCCTTTCAGTTCGCTTTCATTCTTTCACATCTCCACCAACTTCATATATAAATGTCCATTTTAAATGTTTAATGACCACTAAAGGCCATTAGGTACTTGATAGTGGTGTGTGTATATAATACTAATATATATTATTACATTTCAGAAACACTTTTTGTTGTTGTTTTGGTTTGCTAGGCCATTTGTAATGTTTAAGTTGTTTATGTAAAGGCAGGTCACGACGATTTTTTCTAAGCATGGGTGGACCAATCACTAACCTGGGGCAAGCAGATTTTTGTCTGGACTATTTAGTCTTTTTATTTATAGTCACCTGGCAGACACATAGGAGTCTAGACAACCCTGTTCCTGGAGATCTACCTTCCTGAAGACTTTAGCGCCGAATGTAATCATGCCCACCTGACCATCTAATCATTGCCTTAAGAAGTTCCTTATAAATTGAAACAGGTGCATTAGATTTTGGTTGGAGACCAAACCTAACCTACGTAGGTTGGTAACAAAAAAC
>JANDJT010000190.1:30645218-30662174 GCA_024331685.1 Stegophilus panzeri | reverse complement strand
TCGAACACGCCGAAGGAAACGCCGACGTATAATCGTCGAATCGTTGAGCGTAAATAAATAAGGCGTAAATAAATAAGGCGTAAATAAATAAGCCGTAAATAAATAAGCCGTAAATAAATAAGGCGTAAATAAATAAGGCGTAAATAAATAAGCCGTAAATAAATACCTCAGCTGATAGCTAATGAGGGAAAGGACGTTTACACCCAGCGTGATGTTTTTCAGAGCATTAAAACCGGTTTATAAATCGGCTCCGTTCTGTTTAAACGCCTAACGATTCTAGAAATCGTCCGAAATTCATCTTTACTGGAATTCATTTATAGGTTTTGAAATTTTCAGGTGCTGCGACACGGCTGGAAGGTTTTTATTGGCGTAGAAGCGAGTCTAAATAACCTCCACCTCTGCCTTTTTGTTCAGCGTTTAGTAGTCACGTTGTGTTTCCACTCCTCTAAGCACACTATGAGTCACTAAATGCAAACGAGCGGTGTGGGGAAGGCGATTCGCACTTCACGGGTGAACGACTTCTGCAAATCCGTCGGACAAAGTCGTTTGTTTGGTGGGTCCGCTGTGAAACGACGTCATTAAAAACATACGTCTCAAACGTTATTTTACCAAAACTGATGTATTTGCCTGAAATATTGGGCTTCGTATGACGCTCAGTTTAACTATTATGGTACGTGAAACAAAACACGGTAGACATTATTTCGATGTTTCATATACCTCGAATGTGGGGTCTCCAGTGAAGCGGCTCAGCGCGGCGAACTCCAGGATGATGGTGCCTGCGCAGGCGGTGCAGGTGTCCGTCTCGGTGCCTGTCCGAGTCTCAGGACCCTGAACCCCGTGACGCAGGTTGATCTAAGAGGACAGCGGTAACACTCGGTAATAAATACAGGGCCTGGTTAGTACAATTCGCGGTATTAATATCAGCTCTTACTGGAAAATCTGCGATATTAAAAAAATCTGTTTTAAATCTAGTCAAATCTGCCACGTTATTAGATATACGTTATGAGAAATTGTCTGACTACAGTTGAGGTGAACTATCCTTTTCGGTGAGTTTAAAAAAAAAACAACATTTATTTGGCTGGTAAACACTGCTAAACTGCACGCACCAGCCAACGATTAAACGCAAAAATGATCGCGACGCTGAATTCTCAAATCTGATTGGTCGCAGGTGTTGAAGGAGTTTACTTACCACAACATGTGAACGGAACTATAAACGGATTAAAAGTATGACTCGTGATTCCTTAATAAATAACATGTGTAACTGTTGGCACATTGCTGTGGTTTGAGAGGAAGAGAACACTTCAGGAAGGACGTGCTGTTATCGGAAAATAATCGCCGTCGTGGTGATAACGGCGCTGTAATTCAGATCAAGTCGCGTCACGCAACCCCATCGTTGATTATTTTCCTATCGCAGCATGAGACGGAGTGTTTTATTTCTTACTTTACAGCGAGTGACTGAGACAGTGTAAGAGGAAGGGAGGGGCAACGAGGCCGAGACAGAAATTTCATGGTCGCTGAATGGAGATAAGTCATGCAAATAATGTGATTATTCGAGCAGCTCGAGAAAAACACTGTCTCTGCACATCCACCTCAGGGTCAGAGTACGTGTGTGTGTGTGTGTGTGTGTGTGTGTGTGTGTGTGTGTGTGTACACACTCGGGGGTAAGGCAGGCCGCTGCTGGTGTTAAAGGCAGGCAGGAGTCTCAGTCCCAGGTCTTTAGCCATGTGCAGGAGCTCGTCCTGATACCACTGCATGCTCTGTCCTCTCTCTTTCAGCATCACCGCCATGGAATGACCTCCCAGCAGCCCTCTATACACACACACACACACACACACACACACACACACATACAATAAAACATAATTACTAATAAAAGAAGCCTCTAGACTGTGATATTTTTGGACACTCTACAGAATGTTCATGTTCATTCACTCAGTCCTAGTAAAGGAGGCGTGGCCTATGTACAATCAGTTCTAGGAAAGGAGACGTGGCCTATGTACCTGTCAGTCAAAATGAAATAGGTGTGGCCTATGTACCTATCAGTCAGTCCGAGCAAAGGAGGCGTGGCCTTTGTACCTGTCAGTCCTAGTAAAGGAGGCATGGCCTATGTACCCATCAGTCCTATTAAAGGAGGTGTGGCCTATGTACCTCTCAGTCAAAATGAAGGAGGTGTGGCCTATGTACCTACCTGTCAGACCTAGTAAAGGAGGCATGGCCTATGTACCCATCAGTCCTAGTAAAGGAGGTGTGGCCTATGTACCTCTCAGTCAAAATGAAGGAGGTGTGGCCTATGTACCTACCTGTCAGTCCTAGTAAAGGAGGCATGGCCTATGTACCCATCAGTCCTAGTAAAGGAGGTGTGGCCTATGTACCTACCTGTCAGTCCTAGCAAAGGAGGCATGGCCTACGTACCTGTCAGTCAAAATGAAGGGGGTGTGGCCTAAGTATCTGTAAGTCAAAATGAAGGTGTGGCCTATGAACCCGTCAGTCCTAGTAAAAGAGGTGTGGCCTATGTACCTACCTGTCAGTCCTAATAAAGGAGGCATGGCCTATGTACCCATCAGTCCTAGCAAAGGAGGCATGGCCTACGTACCTGTCAGTCAAAATGAAGGGGGTGTGGCCTATGTACCTGTCAGTCCTAGTAAAGGAGGTGTGGCCTGTGTACCTGTCAGTCTCAGTGAAGGACTGACACTGCATCACATCGTATTGTGTCAAAAGAAAGAAATAACAGACAGACAGAAAGAAGGAAAGAACAGACAGATAACTGAACAGAAAGAAAGAGCAGACAAACTGGATGAACGGACAGAATGAAAAAAAACAAAGAGTAACAACGGAAAGAATAAAAGAGCAGAAAAACAGAGAGACAGAAAAATAGGACAAAAAGAAGAAAAAAAAAGAAAAAGAAGGAAGAGACGGAGGACTAAAAGGAATCAACAGGAAGAATGAAAGCCGGCAGGAAGAAAGGACTTAAACAGAGGTACTGGTCCAGATGGCTGGTCTTGTGTTGGACTGTTGGTTGGTTTAAAAGTTTCTTGCCTCAGAAGGACAGACACACACTGCTCGGTGTTCGGTAACGTGAGTATCGGCGCGCTCACCCCAGCACTCGGATGTTGGTCTCGAACACAGACACGACGATGTCATTGTCCAGTCGTACGTCCTTCACCACCCGCTTCACCGCTTCCTCAAACTCCTCACTCTTATTCAACAGCTGGACACATCAGGAGGAGAAACAGCATGAGCACACAGAGGAGCGTTCGGGCGGAACATTAAAAAACACACGCATGTTAGAGTGGAACTCACCGCGAGAGTGTCCAGTGTGTCGATGAGGGTCAGGGAAAACCTATAAACACACACACACACACACACACACACACACACACACACACACACAATGAAGAACATTCTAGAGCACAGCACTCAGACTATGAGACTTTTAATAAACGCCAACTATCTATAAATAACCGAGCGTGTTCACAACGCAGCTGACTGACATTCAGCCACGCCCAGAAAACTCCACCAAGCTGACGGACTTGAAAAGGACAAAATGGCAAGAAAACGGTGAAAAAAGCACCTCCTAATTGCGTCCTACCATCTTCTGCACATTTGAGCCCTTTCCGACAGCAGCTAAATGATGTTGAGATCCATCTTTTCACACTGAGGACGACTGAGGGACTCGTACACGACTATTACAAAAGGTGCAAACGTTCACCGATGCTCAAGAAGGAAGGCAACACGATACATTAAGAGCCGGGGGGGTGTAAACTTTTGAACAGGTTGATTAATTATAATTATTATTAATTTGTTTAAAGATCCCCTTTTCCATTTAGTACTGCCCTTCAGAAGCTACATCAGATATTTACACGTCTATATTTACATCCACAGTTTACCCCGATCATCCTGTTTAAAAGTTTACACCCCCCCCCCGGCTCTTAATGTACTCGACTCTCACACACACACACATACACACACTGCTCTGGGGTAAAGCAGGCTGCTGAAGTCAGTACATGTGCCAGTGTGTGTGTGTGTGTGTGTGTGTGTGTGTGTTTATCAGACTTACATTCCCAGGGCATCGTCCACGTCCCCTCTGCTGGGCTCCAGACCTCGCACTCGACCTCGACACGTCAAAGGCATCAGCTCATCTGCTGGGTAGGCGTGGTCCTGAGACAGAGAGAGAGCGAGAGAGCGAGAGAGAGAGAGAGAGAGAGAGAGAGAGATAATGAGGCAACAACAACAACAAAAAAGATTAAAAACACAGGTTTTTAGTATTCAGAAAAATACTAGAGATTTTCAGCCTGAATCTTTCGCATCATTCTGTCCATCATCTTTTCTACCTCTGGTTCTTAACTCCTTTGTTCTACATTTCAATCTTCCTGTCAATCCCCCCTCCCATTTCATCCCTCCAGCTCTTCCTTCTGTCTTTTTTATCTGTTCTTTCTTTCTTCCTGTCCTTCTTTATTGCTTCTGCTTTTCTCTGTGTTTTTTCTTCTTCCTTCCTTCCCTTACTGCATTTCCTTTACTCCCTTTCAGTTCTTCTATCCGTCTGCTTTTCTCTCGCTCCACTTTCCCCTCATCCTTTCCTACTTTCTATCCTTCTTTCTTCCCTTCAGCGTTTCCTTTTTTCTGTCGTTCCGTCCTCTTCCTCCGTCCTCTTTTTTTTTTTTTTTCTTTCTCTTCAGCCCAGCGAAGTCACGTTCTACATAAGCGTCATTAAAACGTCTCGTCGTCGCGAGTCCGCTGCGGACGTGTCCCAAACCGCACACCCAGTTAATTACACGCTTCTTCAGGAGAACTGAAGAAGGGCTGTATCTGCATCTCTATCATCAACATCATCATCATCTCTACTGTACGTTGAAGCTTTCACTTCCTGGACACAGAAACGTTTCTGTTTCCTCAGACGCGTCAATAACGTTTAACAATCGTACAGAATCCTCAGAACATGGCGAAACCATGACGTAGCTGACGTACCATGTAGTTCTGATAAGCGTGGTCGAACATCTCCAGCACTTGATTTCTGGAAGGAAACACAGCCATGTTAATGCACACGCACACACACACACACACACTGTACTTAATGGTGTTTTAATAACGAGTGCATACCTCAGCTTCTGCCTCTCCTCTCTGCTCATGCTTTCCGAGAACCGGACGGAGAACCCGAGCAGGAGCAGCAGCAGCACGAAAACGGGTGACATCATCGCCCGACGAAGCGTCCAAACCCCTTTATTATTTACGTTAATACACTACGGCAGGTCACGACAGCAAGTTTGGACTCATGACTGCTCACTCAGCACTCTTACAAATGTTTTAGCACCGTAAATAAAAAATAATAACACCACTAGTTCTCAAAACCTTCACCTGTCAGTGTTCCACGAGTTCTGCTACGTACGTCCTTCCTCTTTTCCTTTTCTTTGGAATATTTACTCAAACGAACTCAATCAAATCAGATGATCAAAAAAGTCAACAGGATCTTGTTTAACCTAAACCCTTACCCTGTGGGAGTCAGCACACCTGCCTGCCTCCGTCACCTGCGGCTACACCCGGACCCAGCGTAACACACCTGATACACCGGCATGGTTATTATTACTCACAAACTACACACAAACTACACCGTGACCAAAACTACGCAGCTCACATCTACAACTAAACTGAACATGCATACATCTGGAGGTTTGCTTTAAACCAGGTGCAGCTCAGCAGGAAATAAATGAACACCTTTACCTGACTTTTTTTTTTTTTTTTAAATGTTTTGTTCAACTACAATCCAGCACTGAAGGAAACTAATCTCAGGAAAATACACTCTAGTGATTTATTAATTACTTTTATATGTTTGTGGTGTATTAAAAAACCTGTCTGGCTGAGACAACACCAAAAAAACACGTCCTTCTCGAAGTTAAACGTCATAAAAACAAATTTAGACAGATTTATAAATAATAAAAAAAAAAGGATAGCTTGATAAGTAAAAACACAAATATACAGCTGGAAAACTGTCATTAACAGCCTTTCGTCGCGCCAGTTAACGCTCCGCAAAGGATGACAGGTCGGTCCTGGTTGTTTTCATCCAGATGTTGCTTTGAGTTAGGTTTGTGGGGGTTTTAGCTAGCCGAAATTAGCCATGATTTAAAGAGTCCAGTTCGATCAAAATACGGCTCCTGTAGTATAAAATCCGTCTTCTTTCAACTGGTTTCGGTCCGCGAAAATACATTAAACCTGGACGCTGTCACTCGCCCTGACAAGCCGCTAATAACCGGATGCTGGTGCCTGTGAGTCTCTTTCATGTATTCGTCAACATCCGCATCCGGGTAACACGCGCCCCCGGTCTACGTCATCATACTGTTGCCGGAAGTAGACTTCTTTTTTTTAAAAAATGGTTTGATTTTGTTTAACTCGAACTAAATTGATATACAGTATTACGAGATTTAAAAAAAAAAAAAAAAAATACACAGGAAATAAAAAAAGTAAAAAATAATAAATACAATACAATAATTTAAAAAATAATAAATATAACAATAATAACGTTTTTTTTTTAAAATTATGCCAGTAAGAGCACGATAACGCTATATCTAATAATAATACAATATACACTAATAATAACAACACAATATCAACGAGCCAGGAGAACGGAGGAAAAGATTTATAAAGTATATAAAAGTACATTAAAAACTATATAAAGTCGTTCACAGACACTAATATTAGTCCCAGTGGAACTTCAAGTCTTTGTACACAACAAAAGTTTGTGAAAAAAGATTGCGCGATAAATAGATTCAAACTAAGTTTTAAGCTCACGTTTGTAGACCAAAAAGAGAGATTTGCACTTTGAGAATTTACACTTATGAATATGGTACTTTGCTAATATAAATATAAGATTAAAATTTTTAAAAAGGTACAGTTTCTTTTTTTTAGATATAGATTCTGTAAAACAAGAAAATTATCATTTCTATAAAAAAAAAGTAAAGTAAAAAGTAAAAAAATAAAATAAAATAGATTTCGTATAAGAAGAAATGAATTCAAGAATGTCAGACCAGAATTTAACAGTGTGGGTCCAGCATCAAAACAAATGTAAGGAAGTTTGTGATAATGTATAATATACATATAAGGGTCATCCATCCATCCATCCATCTTCTATACCGCCTATCCTACAGGGCCCTAGGCAAACAAAAATAACTGAGCAGCAGCAAAGGCATGAAATGACAGAATAAAAAAGAAAGACAACACATCCAAGAGGTTAGCATTCAAAGTAAACTGTCAATAAATCAACTAAAAGTAGGGCGTTCACATTACAGATATTCTTTAGAGATTTGTGAAACATCATCACCTCATTTTGGAGAGACAGATATCTGGGAGCGATTTTGAAGAACCTACATTTATGTTTATAATATTTAGCTAACACCATAATGTTATTTAGCATAAATTCAATTAAAAATTTTGCATTATTAATACCATGTTTTATATTTTTCTATCCCCAGTCAGGTATTAAATATTTCGTCTTTACACAAAGATGGAGGTCACCCTAGAATAAAACAAACGTTCCAGTGTTTCTATTACGGCTTCACAAAAAGTGCGCATATTACAATCCCTATTAACTCGGTGTCTTAAGAACTCCTTACATGGGTAGATATCACTGATCATTTAGCCTTGAGTCAGATCGGAAAAGAGGGGTAGGTATTTTGTTCTAATTTTTCCACCTCATCCACAGAACAATCAAATACAAGATTTCTTTTTCTGACCTGAACAGGAAAAGATTCTGTGGACAGGACAGAGCTAAGAACCTTGTTGTTACACTTTTCACCCAGAAACTTGTGACCAGAAATGACTAGGAGGTTTCACCGTACTACCACAGGAGAGTAAACCAATGAGCTTATGATTAGTTGAGTGACACCAGAAGGAACAGCTTTGAGCTATGGTATTTATTTATTTATTTTAGTGCAAGTGAAATGATAATTTTTACAGAACTCTTTGTGAGTAAGGAAGTTCCCAGGAAGTTAAACAGGTTAAGCCAGTGCATATTTACTTTACATAAGCTTTAACGAACGATAAAACAAAGACACCTATTTGAGGAAAACACTCAAGTTTGGTGGGGATTTTAAGAATCTGCATGTATGTATAAAAATGACTAAAATTAATAAGAAATGTATATTTATATTTACAATTTACATATAGTTATATGTATATTTTAACCAATAAAATCCAACCCTATAAGCTTAATCTTGCTGTAATAATATGCCATATTGTTTCCGTTGTCAATTAAAAAAAAAAAAAAAAAAAGTTTCCAACTACATTTCCGGTAGCGCAACACGGAAGTAGTATAAACAAATAAAAAGCGGTGGTCTCATCCGGGAACTTTTTCTGTACACTCCCTAACTATCTGGGTGGGGTTTTTTTTGTTTGTTTGTTTGTTGTTGTTGTTTTTGTTTGTTTGTTTTTTTAAATCGTCTTCATTAGCGATATAACGACGAATTAAACATCTGGTTTTTGTCCTTGTAAAATTTTAAACAACATCAAAGCGCCAATGCTAACGGGAAGCTTACACTAACAATAGCAATGCGGGTGTTTATGGGATGTGTAGTTGTTGGTTTTTTTTTTTATTTTGCGTACACCGTAATCAGCAAAAACACACAATCTATCGAAATGCCGTTAGAACAGTGTATACGAGGGCAAATCGGCGATTTAATATCTAACACAAGATGTGAAGCAAACAAAAATGCCTTTTAAAAAGTTAGTTTACCAAAACTAATGTAGCAATCGCGTTTGGGAGCGGTGTGACGTCACGTCAAAGGCGTCCTGTTGAGAACTACGATTCCCATAATCCTTCAGGGGACACGTGACTGTCTCATGCCTCATTGTCAGCTGCACCGCGGTGGAGAAAACCGGTAGATGGACTTCAGTGTTGTTTTCCGCTTCGGAGTCGAGTCACAGGTAAACGCCTCATATCTATAGAGATATTTATTTAACAAAAAAAAGGTGTTATAAAGTCTTATTTACTTTCCACTTTTTAAAATATATCTTCATTAGAAGCTTCATGTTAGTGCTGTTTACTTTATGTTATTACACGATGTTTTTAACATTAATATCATGGAATATCATTATAGTACAGTCTGAGATTTTGAAATAGGAGTCTATACCTTTAGTTCGGATCTTTTACACAGAATTTAAGTGCATGTTGTGTAGCTTTAGAGCTTTAACTCTTTAAAAAAAAAAAAAAAAAAAAAAAGTTCCAATTATGTACTTTAAATGATTTTAAGGTACACTAGTTTCACGTTATTCACATTTGTAGATAAAATGTACGTGTTAAAGGGTAAAGGTGCCACCCAAACGACAAGAAAAGGTACAGTTTAGTACCTTTTTTATCTGCTCTTCTTGATGGTCACATAACAGCTGGTCTCAGTAGTTATATGTGCATCACATTAATTAACCAGTGTCGTGTGTGTGTGTGTGTGTGTGTGTGTGTGTGTGTGTGTGTGTTTAGGTGCAGAGATGTGTCCAGAGACGGAGAAGCTCACTGGCCTGATCGCAGCTACGTTCACGCCGCTCACTCCACAAGGGTACGATTTAGCAGTTTTTGTAATTAAGGACTGGCGCACGGTGGATTAGTGATTAGTGCGTTTGTGTCACATCTCCATCGGGGAATCTGAGGTCCGATGTGATGTGACGTGATGTGCTTTCTCTCCTTCTTCCCCCGTCCAGTGAGCTGAACCTGGCGGTGATCGGACCGTACGTCGACTTCCTGCTGGAGAAGCAGAACGTGTGCAGTGTCTTCGGTGAGTCTCGGTCCTGCGTGCAGAGACCTAAAAGATAAAGCGTTTGCTCTTCTCTAATCTGTCCGACGCGTGTGTTTGGTCTAAGTGAACGGGACGACGGGTGAAGGCTGCTCTCTAACCGTGCAGGAACGGAAGCAGCTGGCGGAGGAATGGTGCCGTCAGGGCAAAGGGAAGTACGTTGGCTGACGATTTTGAAATATCTACGCGCCGTGTACTGGAATAAAATTACAAACGTGCTTGCGGGGTTTATTTATTTGTTTGTTTGTTTGCTGATTTATTTATTTTAGACTGGACCGGGTCATCGTTCACGTCGGCTGCCTGAGCGTAAAAGAATCTCAAGAACTGGTCAGCAGGGTTTTTATTAATTTTTTTTTTCCCTATATCCAGAAATATGACTCGGACACACACGCCATCTGTTCCAGTCCTCTTTTCTATGTGGAAATATCATGATTGTAACCTACGTGCAGAAATTCCGTCCTTGTGCTTGTGCCAAACGTTTTGCAATAAGAAATGACGTTGTGGTTTCCTGTGTCTTGTGCAGGCACGTCACGCCGCGTCGGTAGGAGCCGACGCCATCGCAGTCATCTCGCCGTTTTTCTTCAAACCCAGTAATGCAGGTTTGGCGATTTTTAAAAAAAATTTGTTGTTGTTTGTTTGTTTGTTTGTTTTGTTTTGTTTTTCCCATTCAAAAATCCAGTTTATTGTTCAAAAAAACAACATGAGATCCACTCAGTGAGACGTCCCAAAGTGATCTGAATCTAAGCACAGACTCAATGCCCTATTTATACAGACTTCTCTTTAGGTTGCGCCCAATTATCTCATTCTTTTGAAATCCCAATATGCTGTAATAATGTCTTTTTTTGATTACCCTTAAATCCTAGTTTTCCCAATTTGATATACCATTAGAACCAACTTTTCACGCTCTGGAATTTTCCACGCTTAAAACCCATTTTCAGCCATTGGATATCCCCTTATCTTCATGTTTTTCTTTCGGGTATTTAAAGAAAATAAAATAAAATAAAAAAAAAAAATTCCAAGGCCCTTGGACCAAGATTCCTCACTGCACAAAACAGCATACTGTAGTATAGGCTTGGATCGGAAATCAACGTCACTCTGATAGCATCAAGATGTGTGTGTGTGTGTGTGTGTGTGTGTGTGTGTGTGTGTGTGTGTACAGTATACATGTGAGGGTGAGTCAAACGGGTGGAAGGACCTTTACAACACCTGTATCGGTGGACACGCAGCTGGAAGAATTTACTCGGAACGTTTAATAAATAGTGATGTTAACTGTAGTTAAAGACGAGTTTGATGACCGACGGGAGCAAAATTGGCCGTGCTGTCTGGGTGGGAGGGGCATACCGTGTTTCACCTGTCAATCACAGTGATTGACGGGTCACTCCTGGGTGTCTGTGAGCTCATGTATGTGGAAGAGGGCGGATAGCACTTTCCTCAGAGTGTGTTACACCGCCCGGTGACGCAGCCTGTTGGCCTTCGCTTCCCCGGTTGGAAGTGGTCACGTGATGGGGGAGAGCTGGCGGGTTAAGACCTGGATTTTGATTGGTCAGCTGAGTCCCATTGTTTGTTTAATTTGTGGACTTTCTACTAAAACTGCTGTTTTTCCTCAGAGGCGTTACGGATGTTTCTGAAGGAAGTGGGTTCAGCAGCTCCACAGCTTCCTCTCTACTATTATCACTTACCCAGCATGACTGGAGTGAAGCGTACGTCTCACACACACACACACACACACACACACACACACACACACACACAAATGAATCCCTTTTCCGTACTTTCCTTTAAAATCCTCTCCTTCTTCTTACACGTTCTTCCTTTCTTCTCCATTCTCTTGCCATTCCCTTTCCTTCCGTTTTTTTTTCCCTTTATCTTATACGTTCCTCTCCTTTCATTTCCTCTTCCCCTTTTCACTCATCCTTTTGTCTTGTATTATTTCCCTTTTTCCTTCCTTCTCTCTTTTTCTCTCAAATTTTTCTTCTCTTCTGTTTTATTATCCTGTTCCTTACATTTCTTTTTCTTGACTTTTTCTTATATATTCTTCTCCTCTCCTCTCCTCCCGTTTCCCTTTTCTTGTTCGCGTTCTCGTTTCTTCATGTTTTCCCTCTCTTCTTATCTTTTTTTTTTTTTTTTAATCCTTCTTTTAATTATTCAATTCTGCTCTGTTTTGTCTCTTATTTTTTTTCAGTTCTTTCATTTGTTTTTATACCTATTGATGTATTTTTCGTTTCTTTTTCTTACCCCTTCTTCTTCTTTGTTCTCTCATAACTTTGTCTTCTTCTTGTCTCTTCCCCGATTTTTTTTTTTCTTTCTTCTTCTTCTCTTGTTTTGTTCTTTTCTCCTTCCTTTTTAGCTTTTGTTCTCATTTCCTTCATTCTTTCTTCTCTCTTTTACACTCCTTACTGCTTTTATTCCTTCTTTTTTTTTCTTTCTTTTATCTTAACCCCTTTTTCTCTTATTTTATCCTTTCTTCTCTTTCATTCTCATATTTTCTCTTCTCTTCTCCCTTCCATTCCTTTCTCTTACTGTTCTTCTATCTTATTTGCTTCCCCTTTATTTCACCGTCTCCTCCTTTCTCTTCTTCACCTCTCATCGTTTTCTCTCTCTCTCTCTCTCTCTCTCTCTCTCCTTGTAGTGAACGTGAGGGAGGTTCTGGAGGGCATTGAGAAGCAGATCCCCTCGTTCAGAGGGGTGAAGTTCAGCGGCGTGGATTTAAGAGATCTAGGACAGTGCGTCAGTTACTGCCGTCTTCACGGTTGGTCCGTCCTCTACGGAGTGGACGAGGTTTATTTATTTTTCTTTCTCTGTGCAGCTTTATGAGAATACATTTCACAAATGCAAGTAGTTGTGTTTTTGTTTTGTTTTGTTTTGTTTTTTTTTTTTTAAATATAGTTCTGTGTTCTTGATTTGATTCGTTAGCAACTGCTGGGAGCCTTGCCAATGGGAGTCAACGGTGCCGTGGGAAGGTCTGAATTTATTATCGAATTTCTGCTTCAAAATTTTAAAACGATTAGAAAACGAAGACTTGACATGGTGTGGGTTCAGGATTAAAAACGGACGTTTCTCGATCGTTCGGGTATTTCCGAACTGTTAGATTTGATTGGCTGAGATCTATGGCAGTTTGTTCACTGGAAAAGTGAAAGCGGTAGCATTTTAAAACCCTTTAACATAATCACAGTAATTCCTTCACTATGTGTTTCTGTCTAGAAATTCTCTCCGATATCCCAAGTAGCATCGGGGTAGTGTAGAAATAAACATTCTTATTCCCTGTGAAATGGACACGTCGTTGTGTTGTCTTTCAAATGAGTAACGTTTGCTTAACAAGGTCCTATTTCTCTGAGACTCGGAAAACAAACGGTTTTTAGATAAAGTGTCTGACAATTAATTCAGCTTTATCATCATCATTACATATACAGTTTTTCACTACTGCGCTGTATTTATTTATTTATTTATTTATTTATTTATTTATTTACCCCATTCCCTGTCGCTTTCCTCGGCAGTATGTACAATTACCTGGGTAACTTCATGAACAGGATGCTGAGTGCTTACGAAAAAGGAGACCTTCTTCTCGCTCAAACCCTCCAGGTGTGTCTCGGTCCAGGTTTTCCAGCCTTAACACCATCCTCTCTTTCTTTCCTTTTTTTTTTTTTTTTTTTCTTTTTTTTTTCTTTTTCCCCCTACGCTCTCTCTCTCTCTCTCTGAGTTAATAAATCTCAAAGCTTTATCTCTGACTGTTACAAAGTGCTGACACTGGAGACTCCTTCCATAACTGCTAAATAAACATCTCTCTACAGAAAACTTCACCATGTGAACGATTTTTAATCACGCGGTGTGTGCTCCTGTCCCTGTGAGCGAGCTGTTACTATAGAAACGATACCGTATTAGAACGAGCACATTAATATAAATATCTGCTGTCAGAGGAGAGCTGATGTTATAGATAATTAATCAGCATCTTCTGACCAATCAGAATCCAGCATTCCGCAACAGGGACATGCAGAGTAGTTCCTCAAGGGCAGGGGCTCAAATGTTTTTTATTAAAATAAAAATAAAAAAATAAAGTCTATATCACTAAAGATCTAATTTGATACCCTGGTAGACATTGTAAACAGACTGTGTGCGTGGTCACAATAATGAATATGCGAATGACGCTACTAATGTAACCTAATGGTATTTTATTTTTACTTTCATAGAAAGAATTACAACAAAACGGCAACTTTTATGAGATGAATCCGAAGCGAGATGAATCCGAAGAATCTTTTAAAAGAATGTTTTAAACATTATGAAATAAAACACACACAAAAAAAACCCCTACAGCATTACCTTTACAAATGTAAAGGGCAGGGGCTCGAGGCCCCAGAGCGCCCCCTTCTGCACGTCCCTGTTCAGCAACGCTGTGATATACGGCAAACTATACTATAACACGTGACACATGACCGTTTATTTCCAAACCTCTACCTCTAGCTTACGCATTTTGTGCAGATTAAGCTGTCCTGGTCTTCTTAAGCAAATTTCTGTGGTATACAAGGAATAACACGCTTCCGGGCATGCTAGTGAATCATAATAATCAACGTCTGGGTGGTCGAAGTAAATCTTCTTTGCGTCAAGCAACATCACACCACACCATTTTCCCATAACAGCACACTCCCAAGTATTTTTCTTCTTACCTGTATTTATCTGTTTTTTTTGTTTTTTGTTTTGTTTTTCTTTTCAGTTTAAGTTGCAGGACACCATCACGTTCGCAATGAGTCTGGGTGAGGTCACAGATTACAAAGCCGATTATACACCTAAAAATAGAAAATAAAAATATCAGCCTCCCATTTTTTTTAAATAATTTTTTTTAATAATGTCAGTTGTACATCACATGACCGGATGTGAAAGTGTATATTTGTCTTCCGCTCCTTCTCTAGGCTTCAACCTGGCCATGAACAAGCAGATGATGAGTTTGAGTTCCGGCCTGCCGATGGGTCCTCCGAGGCTGCCTCTGCTTCCGTGGCCTTCTGATACCATTCAGGACGTCGTTAAGAAACTCCAGGAGGACATGGGAGACCTGTCCTAAATAAAACATCAGCGCTGTGATAAATCAGCCACACTAAATACGCGCAGGTCGTTGGGGTACCACATGTTTGATCAATACTTCAGTGGAAAAAAAAAAAAAAAAAAAAAAAAAGACTAATCTAGCCAGTAATACAGGAATCTACTGTACTTATCAAGATGTAGTTTTATGTAACACTTGATATGTTTTTAATATTTTATAATATGTATATGGAGCAGGCCTCGTGAAAGCCGGAACAGGTTTCTTTCTTTCATCGAGTTTCATTAGATACACACTAAGAGATAACCGATAACAAATTCGCGAGCTAGGAAGAAAGATACAAACTGCGAGTGAGAAATGTGTGCTCGGTGATTTCCCACAAGCGCGAGGTACATCCGCTCGTCCTGGTTTCTTTTGATTAATACACACAAGTACTGTCTTATATCTTCTACACTGATTCTACATGATTCGATTATACTTTGATTAAAATAGTCCATATATTAATCGCAACATAATCATATGCTTAATGTGTTTAAATGCCGGTTGAAGGTTAAGTCGCTCTCTTCATGGTTGAAATACGTTTCGAAGTCATTATTAAGCCTTTGCTGGGTTAACACATTTCTTATCACTTTGATTGATTGAGTGATTGATTATTTAAACTTTTGGTTGGACCTGATGGATTATATCGTAATCATATTTCAAACCAAAGTCCGATCAGAGGAGTTCTACATGGGGCGTGAACACTGATGGGGAAAACAGCAAGTTTTCACACATTTTATTAGTACTGTATTAGCTTGAAATGGTTGCTGTTTTATGTTGGCTGACCACATACATTTCACACAGATATAAAATATAATCTAATATACAGTATATACTGCTCAATCGTTTATTAAATAATGTAACGCATCTGTTTTTCTGAACTTTTATCAAGAATCGGCTTGAGGTTAACGTGTGCGGTTTGTTAACCTTCCCTGATAAAAATGACTCCGGCTCCGTACATCAACATGCCGATTTGGTTGGGGTTCGTGTTTTTGGGGTTTTTTGGGGTTGGTTTTTGTATTTTACTTGTAGGTTTGTAAATTAAGGATGTGCCTTCTGTGTAATTTTATTATTCAGATATTTAGATAAGACTCGAACGACTAGATTTTCGGTTAATGGAGGGGCGGGTTGGAACACTCATTAATATGGCGTAATGAAATATCATTCTCGACTTCAGTTAAACGGTTATTCTGGATTGCAGCTTGGTAATTCACCTCGTAGTCCTGACTGCTGACACAATTCAGCACTTTTTTCAGATCAGATGTGGATTGGATCTGTAAATCTCAGACTGACTACCAGTGCAGTGATGATTTACGGTGAATCTGTGTGGATCGTCTCCATATAACCGGGTCTATTTAGTGTACTATACCTGTTGTGTTTATTCCTTTATCACTAGGAGATAAACTACTTCTGATCGCTATTAACGTGTTTATACAAATGTCGTTTATTTCAGTATAATAAATGAAAATGAATTTTATATAATTGTATAAAAAAAAAAATGAATCAAATATAACGTTTCTTTCATAAATTCCTGGAAGTGAAATAATGCACACTAATAATAATAATAATAATAATAATAATAAAAAGTATATCTGCTTACAGAGGTCTTTTCATTGTTTTTATTTATTTAGTCTAAGTCTATATATATTTCTTGATTGTGTTCTCGAAAGCACAGTATCTTAAATATCTCCTAGCACAAACTCTTCACTGGAATAAAGTTGGTTTGACGTTGGACGTTCGATATTCGCGGATATGCGTAAATTTAGGGACCGTCTCTAAAGTTACATACGACATTGTTAAACACGTTTCTAACTTCAGTAGCATTTAAAGGGAATGACTTACAGTCATATAACCAACTGGAAAGTGTTCATGTAGGTCTCAGCTATAATGCACACCTCTTAGACTTTTAATATTGAACAAAATAAACTATTAAATCATATGTAAATTCGATATGAATTTCACTACAGAATGGGCCCACACACAAAATATGCCATAATTTAAAGCTCAATAGCATTTGATGGGAATGATGTACAGTCACACAACCAACTGTAAAGTGTTCGACTAGGTGTCAGGTATGACGCACACCTTTTAGATTTTTGATATTTAACCCTACAATGCATG
>JANDJT010000190.1:30533922-30543922 GCA_024331685.1 Stegophilus panzeri | reverse complement strand
TCTAAAGCAGTAATAAACAGAAAGTAAATGCTAGTATAAACACGGATAATATAACAGGAAAAGTATTAAAATGTAAATACAAATTTTCATACCTGTGAACTGCCCGTGGGGCCGTAAAAAATATTAAAACAAATAAAATGTTAAATATTAAAGAATTTGAGTGTGAAAATGGTGACTGTAGCAACTTTTTTAAAAATAATTACGACATTTTAAAACCTGCTATAGGATTAAACGTGTAACAGGTACTTATCGTGTTATTACATCATAAAATATAGGAGCCAGTTAGGTTGTGATATGCAAATATGAGCCATGTGACAACACTTTAAAAGAAAGAAATAAATGGGGGGGGGGTGGAGCTTGTTGGATTGAGGGTGTTTTCAATTTGCATATGCATAGAAAATCGATTTCTTGATGAGGTTAGAAGCTTGTTTTTTTTTTTTAATCACAGTTTTATCCCCCTTTCTCTCGCTCTCTCTCAGATGGTTTCACTCCTCTGATGCTGGCGTCTCTGCGGGGCGGCAGCAGTCCCGAGTGCGTCAGCGTCTTAGCCGAGGAGGAGGAGGAGAGCGGTGCAGACGAGCCAGGCACGAACATCATCAGCGACCTGATCTCCCAGGGTGCTACGCTCAACGCACAGACAGAGCGCACGGGTGAGACGGCTCTCCACCTGGCCGCCCGCTACGCCCGTGCCGACGCCGCCAAGAGGCTGCTGGACGCCGGCGCCGACCCCAACGCTCACGACAACATGGGCCGCACGCCGCTGCACGCGGCCATCGCCGCCGACGCACAGGGAGTCTTCCAGGTTAGAGAAAGGCTACGAAGAACATGAGCTAACATGAAGACTTTTTCATTTGTTTACTTACTTTTACACACTACTCCGTTTTAGATCCTGATACGTAATCGCGCCACGGAGCTGGATTCCAGGATGAACGATGGAACAACTCCTTTAATCCTGGCAGCCAGATTGGCCGTGGAGGGCATGGTTGAGGAGCTGGTGCACTGCCACGCCGATGTTAACGCTGTGGATGACCACGGTAGGACACACACACACACACACTCACACATACTCACTGGATCTCTCTTCTGAATAATGTAAACTGACGGTGAGGTAATTATCTGTACAGGTAAATCGGCTCTGCATTGGGCTGCTGCCGTGAACAATGTGGAGGCCACGCTGGTGCTGCTGAAGAACGGCGCCAATCGAGACATGCAGGACAACAAGGTGAGCGTCTGCGTGCCAGTCAGCCTTTAAACACCAAACATTACCAAAATCAGCAGGTCTTTGTTGGATTCTGAGTTTTGTTTTTTTTGTTTTTTTGTTTTTTTTTTTGTTCAGGAGGAGACGCCGTTGTTCCTGGCGGCGCGCGAAGGCAGTTTCGAGGCGGCTCAAGTCCTCCTGGATCACTACTCCAACCGTGACATCACTGATCACCTGGACCGGTTGCCACGCGATACGGCTCAGGAACGCATGCACCATGACATCGTTCGGCTGCTTGACCAGTACAATCTGGTGCACAGCCCGCATTCTGGATCGAACCATGTAGGAAACGGTGGGGGTGGACACCCCTCCATGGTCTGCAACGGTAACGGGGTCATTGGCATGCGACCGGGACAGCAAAACAAGAAGAACCGGCGTGGCGGCGGAGCCGCCAAACTCGCCGGCCCTAATGGTACTGGGGGCGGAGTCAAAGATCTGAAGGAGATGAAGTCAAAACGGAGGAAGAAACCAGCCGGAGGAGAAGCGACAGGATTGGCTGCGTCCAGCGGTAACAACATAGCAACCGTGACCGCTAACACTAACGGCACCAAGGGCGTGACAACCGCCGGCACGGGCGCTCTTTCAGAAAGCTCGGTCACGATGTCGCCGGTGGATTCGCTAGAATCGCCGCATTCGTACACGACAGATGCTGCAGGAGCTGCCAACATGGCCAAATCACCTCCGCTGATGACCAGCCCCTCGACCCGCCCCTTCCTGCCTCCCGTCAGCCACATGCTAGGGCAGCAGCAGGGCTGGGTGGGCGTGGCTAAGCACGGCTACGCCTCCCCCCACATTTTCGGCCACATGATTTCCCACCAGATGGCGCCGGCACACTCGGGCCTGCCGCAGCACCATCACGGCTCGGGGATCCTGGGGCCCGTGAACGTCTCCGTGAGCCGAGAGCAGCTTCCGTCGATCGTCACCTTCCAGATGATGGCCTCCAGAAACCAGGCACTTCTCAAACCAAACCAGCAGGGGGCCATGCAAGCGAGTCAAACCCAGACCCAGGGCCTTAACCACATGCACTGCGGCCAGGAGATGATGTATCCCATGCAGGAGCCCGGGCTACAGCACGGCATCCCGCACCTGCACGGCCACGCCCATAACATTGCAGAGCCTCAGGTGAGACAGGTGACACCGTACCACCAGCAAATGCAGAGCCCTGTGGATAAATACCCGACTCCTCCCTCGCACCGCAGCTACGCCAGCGGCGCCGGGTCAGAAGCGGTAGCGACCCCGGGTCAGGGGTCTGAGGTCACGACCCCAGGTCATGGAGCTCCGCCCTCTAGCGAGCACCCGTACCTGACGCCGTCGCCCGAGTCGCCCGATCCCTGGTCCTCCTCGTCGTCGCCTCACTCGCATTCAGACTGGTCTGATGTAACCACAAGCCCGCACGGCGCACTGCACACGCACGCCGTGCACCCTCACACGCACGCACACACTCACGTTCCAGAGCAGGCTCCTCTGCTGCAGCCGCAGCCCTCGCAGCCAGCGCAGCCGGCACCACAGCAGCAAGCCTGCAGCAGCGTGTACGCGTAATAACTCCGAGGAACTGCTCGTCGCTGTGTCTTAACCTGACTGTGGTGTTTATCTGCAATTTAACTTCCTAAAGGAGCTTTATCAGCATAAATCTATCTCCTGGATCCTTAAGAGATGCACAGTCTCTCTCTCTCTCTCTCTCTCTCTCTCTCATACACACTGCTCTGTCTTTTATTTTATACACTATGCAGATAGTCATCTACCAGTGGTGTTTATATGCAATCGGTAACCCTCTTCTATCCAGTGATCTGGAGAATGAAGCGTTCTCCTGATGCTCGGTACTGACAAAGTCTTCAAAACCCTGTTTACACTTCGCTCACGTCGTAGGTCTTGGATCTGGATCGGATCGGATCGGACCATGGAAAGATGCTGTGTAATCAAATACGCATCTCCGGGTAGCCATGCTTCCAGCTTCCAGCTACGGGGCTCGCTCGGGGGGGGGGGGATCGGGGGAGATCATCAATTTGCATGTCGGACCTTTTATACGCGGAACAAATATGAATATTTCAAAGGCGTTTCTATGAAGACAATCCGTATACACGGCTATACGTTCCTATCTATATCGTCCCCGTCCTTCAGACGCGTGAGACGAGTGTAAAAACGGCGCAAACAGAGGACTACCGGTGAATTACGTCAGCGAATCAGCCGTTTCTCATGTCTGTGGACAGTCGTTTAAAAAAAAAAAAAAAAAAAAAAAAAAAAAAGCAAGCGCAAAGACGATGAGCTGGACTTAAGCGTTTCCACTTGTCGGCCATTTTTTTTCTCTTTAAAACCTTGAAGGAAATCTGATCTTAAATAAAGTGCAACCACTCTGTTTTCCCGCTCTGTTTTTTTTTTTTTTTATTATTTTTTTTTTTTTTTTATAAACATTGCTGTTTCCAAAGCTTATATATCGTTAATGATGGACTTACTAACCATTGTAATTTTTATTTTATTTTTTTGTTATGTAATGGGTCATGGTTACATTTGAGCTAAAACTGCCTTGTCTTCTTGTTGTTGCTGTTGTTTGTTATTTTGTTCTACACTGTGCACGTCCAGAACCTGTCTCGCAGTGTCGCGTCTCCTTTGTTTCAGTTACAGCGGTAATTCTCAGAGCTTCTGTTGTTGCTAGCGTCCTCGTTTTATTTCGTAGAGTTACACCTTGGCCTGTTGGCTTGGTTCTAGCCGTCTCGGTGTCACGACGTGGGCTCTGATTTAACCTCGTTGTGGTTTCTAACGGAGATGTTGCTTTATTGTGATATTTTGATGGCCTTGAGATTGTAATCCACTGTAGGAAAATGACTGCCTTGTGTTTGAAATGAGTGTTCGATGATGACGATGATCACTAACTGTGCTCTGTTCAGGAGAAACTGCCAAATTTAAGTGTGTGTGTGTGTGTGTGTGTGTGTGTATTCGGAGAAGGAAATCCCTTGATTGCGTTTTTTCACACTAGCAAGCGACAAATCCATGAGCAACCTAGAGAGTAGTAAAGGAGTTAAACACTCCGTGTCGTGCTGTTGTAGGAAAATAATCAACTCCGGGGTGATGTGATGAAGCAGAGTCACTGTAACCACTCCGAAGAAATGTTTTATTCCTCATACGTTTTTTATTTAAAAAATTAGTTGTTTTTTTTTGTTTTTTTACAGAAATGTCTCGTGTTAGAGAGGAACCACAAAACCACAGAAAAAATTCTGTTCTTTCCCGTTTCGGGAAACCGTTACAGCCCGAGATTTCCTTCCTTCCATAAACGTCCCCTTACAGAAAACTTCCCCACGTGGGACGATTGTCCGTCGTACCTGCGAAGTCCCCATGAACGAGCGGTTACTATAGAAACGATATTGCGTATCAATGAATATAACGAGCTAACGAGCACCTTAATGTAAGTAAAGCTGCGCTACTATCAGAAATCAGCAGCGCTGTCGTACAAGTAGACTACATTTATATTGTTGTTGAAATTATTGTAATTTTAAAAAAAAAAAAAATAGCTAGACAGGCCACGCCCACAAGCCAGATCTGGAGTGTCAGTGATTTGCCTCTTGATAGTGATGATCGTATTGCGGATCGTGTTGATCCGAGCGCGAGGACATTAGCGTGAAATCAGTGTTGCACTTTTTTTTTCCTTTTTTTTTTTTGGTCTGTGATTAGTTCGTTATCGTTATCTGCGATGTTTAAGTCGAATCTTATACGGAGGAAAAGAAAAGAGTTAAAAACCTAAAGTTAGTGATGAGGTTAAACTGTCAGTAATTAACGTGGCGCGGTATTTAACCAGCAGAGGAGCAGATTCCGACGGCCATCTTTGATCTGGTAAATAATTCAGTCTTAGTTTTTTGCCTTTTTGCTCCCACAGAATATCGTACAGTACAGAATATTGTAATCGTTGCTCATGTATATTTTTATCCTGTCTTTTGTTTTTGTTTTGTACTCATTTTTTTTTTCTTTAGTAACTTTTTTTTCATGTTTTAAATAATGTTGCCTTTTTTTATTATTATTATTATTATTACGATCTATCTATCTATTTTTGTGCTCAGCGATTTATTAAAAAAAAAAAAACCCTGCCTTAAATTTTTTTTTTTTTTTTTTTTGTATTTTTTAAAATCTAAATTTTTTTAAACTTCTTTTGTTTAAGCAGAGCTTTATAAACCTGATCGATACAATCATAACTATGTAGTTTTGTTTGTTGTTTTTTACTCGTCGTAGCCATTTAGTGTCCTGAACACCAAATGACTGATTTTTTTTTTTTTTTTTTTTTTTAATAACCAAAAGTTGTTTTGTTTTTTAAACCGAATCTCTCTTCTTGGTGATTTGCATTGCCTTTTATCTACAGTTTTTAACAGGTTATTATATCATCATTGTATCACACACTTATGATAAGTTCTGGTGTTAATGGTGCAGAATGTCATGTTATCACACTCGTCCTCTTTATGGCACTTAAACCATTGTCTGATTTCTCTCTCTTTCTCTCACTCTTTCTCTCTCTCTCTCTCTCTCTCTCTCACTCTTTCTCTCTCTCTCTCTCTCTCTCTCTCTCTCTGCTCCTTGAATGATGATTTTTATCTGAACTCCGAGAGCAGCACGTGTCCCTGTGGGTAAACGTTGTATTTTTTTTGTTTTTTGTTTTTTGAAATTATATATATATATATATAAGTGCTGTACATAGAACATACTTTCCTTTCCTCTGTTCATCTAATAGACACCTATTCTGCAGTTGCTACAGGAAGCCTTTCATCTTGTTTGTAGAAGGACTTTTTTTTTCGTGTGTGTGTGTATACAGAACAAAATTTGTGTAGCTCAAACCAAGCAAACGTGCAAACGATGCCAATAAAGATGAAATACGCCATAAACTTTTCCGATTTTTCTCTGTTGGTGTGCTCTTGTGATGTTTCACCTCCTTCAGTAATGAAATTCTGTCCGTTTATAAAGCCAAAAGAGTGCAAAGTTTAATTTGTTAAAGTGTGAAGATGCAGGTGTGTATCTTCTTCACGTTCACAATCGGCTCAAAAAGGACTCACAGAGGCCACGCCTCCTTTAATGGGACTGACGGACGCAGAGGACGCGCCTCCTTCACCGTTACAATGGACGGATCACTTATGGGTCCCGAGGACTGACGGGTACAGAGGCCACGCCTTCTTCAGTGAGACTGACAGGCACAGAAGATCTTTATTGTGATCTGTACTTGGTACAATGAAATTCTTTTTAATACAAGACAGTACAGAATAGAATTGTACACAATATGAAATAATAAAGAAAACACGCAATAAGGACAATAAAAATAAAAAAAGTATAAAAAAAATAAAAAAAAGGATGGAATGATAAAGTGACAAGTAATGTAAAGTGTAGTGTTAGTGTCAATGCTTGTCAATCCAGTACAGTTGTGTGTGTGTGTGTGTGTGTGTGTATGATAGTCCAGTTGGTACGTGCATAATGCAGTTGAGCAGGGTGTGTGTGATGGCCCCGGTGGAAGTGGTAGTGGGCGGCGACTGTTGATCAGTCTGATGGCCTGAGGATATAAACTGTCCCGGGGTCTGGATGTTCCGGCTGCAGTACTCCGGTACCGCTTACCAGATTTACCAGAACTTCTGGTTGGGGTCGCTGATAATGTTGCTAGCGCATTTGTAGGTTCCTCAGTCTCCAAAGGAAGTACGTTCTCTGATTGGCCTTTCTTACCAGCCTCACTGTCTTCTCTGTCCACTTGAGGTCCTCACAAATATGGACGCCAAGGAACTTATGGCTGTCCACTCTTTCTACTTCGGAGTCTCTGAACGGTAGTGGGCGATAGAAGCGCTCACATCCATCTCCTTGGTTTTACTCGTGTTCAGTGTGAGATTGTTAGCCCCACACCACGTGACCTCAGAACTCTGAGACCCCTCTCATCATTTCCCCCGATGAGACCGACAACGGTGGTGTCATCTGCGGACTTTATGATGACATCGTTGGACCGGGCAGAGACACAGTCGTGCGTGAAGAGAGCGTACAGCACAGGGCTGAGTACACAGCCTTGAGGAGCGCCTGTGTTCGTTATGAGGCTGCTGGAGGAGTGTTTTTCGAGGCGAACGTGTTGTGGTCCGCCAGTGAGGAAGCCCGGGTATCCAGTGACACAGCGCAGGACGCAGCCCCAAGCTTGTTTGTGAGTTTTACAGGAATGATGGTAGTAAATGCTGAACTATAATCAATAAAAAGTAGTCTGGCGTAACTGTCCTAGCTCATCTTCAAAACATCTCATCAGGTGCCATCTCTTCCAGCGTTGTCCAGGGCTTCAAAGCATGCGTAAAAAAAAGGATGAGCTCATCCGGCAGAGATACAGAGCTGTTCATATATGTCCAGCCTTTATAGCCTGTGACGTGTGCTAGGCCTTGCCACATTTTTCTAGAGTCACGCGCAGTGTACTGATTCTCTAATCTTTGTCCGTAAGATGCTTTGGCAGCCTTTATACCCTTAGGAACATCAAAGCTTGCCTTTAAGCTTCAGGGTCGCCAGATTTAAATGCCACGGAGCGAGTACGTACACTGTGGCAGACCTGTGCAGTAATCTGGGATTTCTGATTGGGATATGTGCAGATGGTCTTCTGGGGTATGATATTTTCTACGCATGTACTGATGTAGGCTATAACAGTTGATGCATATTCATCAATATTAACTGTGGAATCCTGCCGTACTGCTGCCGTTCTGAATATATCAGAGGCCACGCCTCCTTCAGTGAGACTGACAGAGACCACACCTCCTTTAATGGGACTGACACAGAGGACACATCTCCTTCACGTCAATGAGATTGACAGGCACAGGGGCAACGCCTCCTTCAGTGGGACTAAAAATACATCAGAGGCCACGCCTCCTTCAGTGAGACTGACAGAGACCACACCTCCTTTAATGGGACTGACACAGAGGACATGCCTCCTTCACTTCTCTGAGACTGACAGGCACAGAGGCCACGCCTCCTTGAGTGGGACTAATAGACACAGGCCACACCTCCTTGAGTGGGACTAATAGACACGGGCCACACCTCCTTGAATGGGACTAATAAACACAAGCCACACCTCCTTGAGTGGGACTAATAGACACAGGCCACGCCTCCTTGAGTGGGACTAATAGACACAGGCCACGCCTCCTTCACTGTGGAAGCACTGTGTTCTGGACTGTACCACTGCATGTCCTTGTCTCAAGGTTATGTCTATATGTACATACTTCATACACACACACGCAGATGGGGGTTGTTTACATCAGGTCTTTATCAGCTGTACAAGCAAAGTCCACACACACTGAAGCGCTTTGCTTGCACAGCTGAAGAGGCACTGTCACAGCAGACCTGTTGCATCCCAAATCGCTCCTTAATCCTTCTATAAGTGCACTATGTACGGTCTGAAAAAAAGAAAATGTCCTAAAGTTGTATATGTACATGTAGAAGTTTACGTCTGAGCTTACTGACAAATCACATGCAAACCTTGATTTATAATTTGTATTTTATTAAATTTAGAGTATGTGTTTTGAAATTAGTGAGCTCGGGTGTTAATAAACAAGCTACAGGAATAAAAACTCCATGTTGCATGTCGTGACTACACGTGAATACTTCACTATAAACTTTAAACTTTACCACACGAGTGTGACCTGTTTTTTTTTTGTTTTTTTTTACATTATTTTACAGAATATTATTTCAGTTAAAATAATGCCTTTATCCTTATCTTTCGGGACATTTTATTCCTGAAGTTTTTAAGCATGGAAATTCCCCAAATTATTTATACTGTATTAAACTGTAAATAAAATTTGCGTTTTGGTTTAAGTTCATGTTTTATATTTATTAGTTCTTTGTAAAACACATTTATGTGACTGGCATCATTTTAGTTATAGTAACAAAATAATAACTACAAGTAATAAAACCACTTTGGTAGTATATTATTATGCCATTAATAATAATAATAATAATAATAATAATAACAGGCTGAGGATTTACAGTGACCATGCATATTTTTGTAAGAAACAACGAAAGACACATAAAATGGTGGCTGAGTGGTGATTGTAGAGAGGTCTGCAATAAAGAGGCGGAGCTTGTGGGATGGAATACTCCATAAACGATAATTTAACATTGGTTGTTGGGATAATGATCGTAGAGTTTTAAAAACCTGCGTTTATAGCACTCTGAATTTTGCTACGTGAGCTTACTGAAGAAGAATGAATTAGCGTTCGTTTGTTCATTCTTTCATTCATCTTCAGTAAGTGTTTATCGTGGTCCGGGTCGCGGTGGATTAGCCCAGGTTGGAATACACCTTGGGTGGGATGCCGATCCATCACAATGCACCTCACACACACATTCACAGCTAGAAATGGCTAGCAAAAAACACTGGCAGGTTTTTGGGTGGTGGGAAGAAACCAGAGAACCCCGAAACTTCGAAACTCAAACAGTAAGCTCAGGATAGACCCGAGGACCTATTATTATTATTATTATTATTATTATTATTATAATTATTATTGTTGTTGTTGTTGTTCTTATTGTTGTTTTTATTGTTGTTATTATTAACATAAGCATTATTATTATTATTATTATTATTATTATTATTATTATTATTATTGTTCTTGTTGTTCTTATTGTTGTTATTAACATAAGCATTATTATTATTATTGTTGTTGTTGTTCTTATTGTTGTTATTATTAACATAAGCATTATTATTATTATTATTATTGTTGTTGTTCTTGTTGTTCTTATTGTTGTTATTATTAACATAAGCATTATTATTAT
>JANDJT010000190.1:30492716-30517890 GCA_024331685.1 Stegophilus panzeri | reverse complement strand
CTTTAATCAGATTAAGGTCCTCAATAATCTCTGTTTACATGCTAGTTTCTTAATCAGAGTATCGTCTTAATCGGGTTAATATCGGATTATCGTTGCCCGTGTAAACGTACTGATTGATTCATGAAATGAAAAATACAAACACGTTTTTTCTGTATAAAATAATTGTTTTTTTTTTAATGTTCACAAAACACTTCGGAACATGTCGTTATCGTAAAATAATCAAGTTCGAGGTGGGAACAGTAGCTCGGCTTCGTCTGATTATTTGTTTTCCTACAACGGCGAGTGTTTTAATTCCTTATGTACTTCATTTGACCCTTGCTTAAAAATAAACTAAAATGAGTGCGTTACTCTAACTTTCTGAATAATGATATTCCCCGATGATGGAAGATTCAGGAAAACATCGACCCAAACCTGTTTTCTGCAACATGACCACCACAGTAGCCGGGTTTTCATTTCACTCTTTTTTTTTTTTTTTAATTTTATTTATTTTTTTATTTCATATAAAGTTAAACACTCACTCCTGAAGATGTTTTCACCCAAAAGTGCTTCACGAGTGCAGAGAAAATGATAACGCTGTTTACAGTCAATACAAAAACAAAATGAGCAAGGCTCACAGATTTCAGCCCTGTAATGGTGTGTGTGTGTGTGTGTGTGTGTGTGTGTGTGTGTGTGGTATTTTATTTCTCTCTCTCTCTTCTACACAACCCCAACATACTCGTTTGTTAAATGTGTACTGTATTAGGTAGCATTACTCCAGCGCTAACTCTTCTCTGATATCTCTCTTTTACTTTTCATTCATTTACAGGTGAACTCTAGCTCTCTTTTTGTTTTTGTTTATTTTTTTTGTTTTTAATTTATTAAATTTTTAAAAATAATATTTCTTAATTTAATTTTTTAAGGCTTTGTAGATCACCTGCTGTTGCCATGGCTGTATTCCCACTCCGGTGAGGCATCGTGTTTTGTTTTTTAAATTTTTTTTTTTTTTACAATTTTTTTTTTTTTTAAAGCATTTTTAAAAACAGTGCATGTGTGCAAAGTTGCTTGAATAAACCTTTTGTTTCATTCAGTCGTTATACTGCTTGAGTAAAGCGACCTCGGCCACGTCGCAGGTCAGGAGCGCCTTCGTATTGCTCAGATCCCTCGCGTGATCTCCAGGACCAACGTCTGCTGGTTTGTTTTTGAGAGTCGATGAGGACTTGTCTCAGCTTGGATTAATTAGAGCTTAAACCTTTACGTCTTCATCGGCTTCGTTTTACGCCGCTATGTGTTTAGCATCACGTCTAGATGAGCTGTGTGCGCATGTTTGCAGGTTTTATTTAAACTTTGACGGACAAAAACAAACCTCGCGATCCAAAATTGAATCGAATCAAATCCGATAACGCCTTTTGTTGTTAAAATAGTTTTGAGATTACTTTTTTTTTTCTTTCTTTCTTCCATGCATTGATGATCTAACTGCCCAATAATAAATATTTGTTCCCCTAGGGGTCAAACACAGTGACACTGTGAATTTGTATCTGTTTAGTGCTCTAAATATTTTGGTCTGTATTCCGATTTAAACCAGTTTTGGTGTGACCTAAACTTTCATTTTCTTGTGATCACGACTTTAATTTTCCTGTGTACTCGACATAGCGTTCTTTTGTTTTTTATTGTTCTGGACGCAGCAAAAGCTTAGCGCAGTCCTACAGCATCATTCCTGAGCAAATCTGTTTATACTTTGTTCAGGAACTCACTCCGGCTGAAACGGCTCTCCGTCAGCGATCGATGACGTCCACGTTAGCGTCTGACGCTTGAGAAGGGAACAGCGCCCTCTCTCTTAATACGGGGATAGTATCTCTTAATACTACAGCCAGTGGGAAATTATTACATTTATGATGGCGATGGCGAAGATGCCAATGCGCACGCAGCACCTGTCCCATTCACGAGGCGCGAGAGTTTCTCGTGATAGAATTACGTCGTGAGGAAAAACAGCTTTACGTTACACCCAGGTCATGGGAGAAAAAAAACCAACGTGGACAGTTCCTCAACCTCAGCTACATCACTCCAGTTCATAATTGGTCTGGACTAGAGATGTGCTCGGGACCTTTTTGTTTGTTTCCCTCAATAGCACAGGTACAAATTTTTTTTTTTGTTTGTTTGTAACTGCCTGATGAATTTTTAGTTGGTTCTAGGTATTTCCCAAAAACAAACTAGTAGCCTAATTTAAACCATGGCAACCCTGATTGGTCAGTTACTAACGATGAACGATCGGCGCAACACGTTTGTGGTATTTGTTTGCTTGAGCTTTGTTTGGATCTGTAGTAAAAACCTCTCGATCGCCCGACCTTTCTGTCACATCCTTCAGTCTCGATACAGTCTCGATACACGCCTTCAGTCTCAAACAGACGCCCTGTGAACCAATCAAATAATTTATTTTTTTTTAAATCCCTGTATTTGTATGTTTCGAACACATTATCTTTTCATTTCTAATAATATCTTCACCACTAGAACGCTCGAGGTGTTACGTCTTCTTAGGTTCTCGTTAGCACCGTGTCTCCAGAACGAGTGGTTGAACGTTTGCAAGATCTGTATAGACTTATCATCGTAACCAGCAGATTTTGGAACCGATCCAAACAAGGTCAAAGGTCACGGCAAGCTCAAAATGTCCGAAATAGTTTTCCTTAACAGCTGCTTTCGGGTCTTGAGTACGTTTTAAGGGTATTTCAGACATACACGTCCGTAACAAGAGGGACTGGACTTGTTTGCCGTGCACTGCAAATAAATAAATAAATAAATAAATAAATAAATATATCAAAATGAAAATATCTTTGTGGTTGAAATTTCTATTATAGGATTACAATAAACCAAATATAAGATGAAACATTTTTACTCGTTTCACCCTGGGAAAAAGTCTTGTTAGATAATTTTTGCTCATTTTAAACATTTACTATATATGTTGAATATAAGAAATCGAATAAGAACATTTTAAAGCTTGAAATGAGTAAAAATGGCTAGAAGTAGATTGAATAATCTTGTGAATAATCTTGTGATCGTATAATCGGAAACTCTAGATAAACTTGACTATATTAAAGATATTTTCATGTGGTGAAAACCTTTTTTTTTTTTTTTTTTTTTTTTTTTTTTCTTTCCAAAATATTTTTTTTCACTTGGTGAAAATATCCGTCGGCCGTTGGTGTCGAGTTCTTCTTGTTTTTGCTGAAGTTTTTTTGTTTTATTTATTATTATTATTATTATTATTTTAAATCAACTCGAACACTATATTGATCAAGTTTAACAAGATGCATACATTTTCTTTCCCCCGTTAGTTTGGAGACACATGCACTGCTCATGGCACTCGACCCGTAATATGACTAAAGTTTTATAGTAAATGTTTATGATAAGCTTCATTTTACTCAGGATATATTACAATAAGAGTACGCCGTTATGCAAATATGCAAAATCCTCTAATATTTTCAACATATTATTATTATTATTATTATTATTATTATAAATATTATTATATTTTTAAACAGAAATCTCGAATAACTGCATGTATGATGTAGAAATAGGCTCGTCGCTGCAGAAAAGTTTCTTTTTCGAGTGAACGTGTGTTTACGTATGCTTTTATTTCTTCTAACACACACACACGAGAATTTTATTTCATGCTGCGGACAGTTCTCTAAAACATTATGTTATGTTGTGTATGTTTCGGAGATGTGTTTTTTTTTTGTGTGTGTGTGTGTGTGTGTGTGTGTGTGTTGTTTTCTTAATTCTTTTCTTGCGCGCTTGTGGATTGGTTCATAATAAGATAAGATTTTTTTTTATCAGATATAGTACAGAATGCAAAAGTTTGGGTTTTTTTTTTTTGTTTGTTTTTTTTGTTTTTAAATGGGGTGAAAATGAACCTGTAAACATCCAATCGGTTAAAAATGAAACGTCCAGATGTGCGACTGTCTTTAAACAAAATTATGCCAAAAGTCGTTTGTCTTCTAGGTGTGCAAACTTTTGCACTAATCCTTATTATATTAAAAAAAAGCTGCTGGTAATTCAACATGCGATTAAAATGTCCAGTACTGTAACGTTTCTCGCTCGTCTTCTCGTTGCTGTGAGGATTAAAATGTGATTTTAAATCATGGAATTAAATCAAAGTTGTTTAAAAATTGTGTATTTGTGTAAATTTAACAACCAGAATGAATCAAAGCACTGTTAAAAATCAAATAAAACCACCAGGATGCATTGATTTATCACTGTGTGTGTGTGTGTGTGTGTGTGTGTGTGTGTGTGTGTGTGGGGGAATGGTTCCCGTCTCACTAATGAGCACCACTGGGATTTGCTGTTTTGTATTGGTTCTCTCTCAGGTGAAAGAGCCTGAGCGCTGCATTTTTTCCCCCTCGCTCTCGCTCTCTTGAATCAATACTGAAGCGACACACATTCCTTTCTTTCTAGGAGTAATTATTTTACACAGACTCTCACACATGCTTTTTGAGGACCTGAATAAATACTGAACTCTGCCTTCTAATAAATGCTGAAGTTGTTTTGCTCTTTGATGGATCTTCTCCACCACAAAATCTCTGGTTCTTAGCCTGTGAAATAAACCAAAATGCTGCGCTTGTGGAACTGAGGACCGAGGACATCTGGGGCTTTGGGGGCAGCGTAATCAGACCTGCCAGCCTTGAAGGGGAATAATGAGTAATCCTGGGAAAGGGGAGGCAAAGGGAAAGTAAAAATGCAGTAGCTAGCCAAAAAAAACCCCCCAAACATACAGTACATAAAAAAAACAAAACATAGTCCTTTCACATGGCTGACATTCTTGTTGGATTTTTTTTTTTTTTTTCGGTCAAAAATGTCAGCCTTTTTTTTCCTCTTTCAGTGCCTGAAATTTCAGTGTGTCCCTAATAACTGATAAACTACTAACTATTAAACATACATATATCCATCTATCCAATTTTCCGTACCGCTTATCCCGGGGACGTCAGGGCACACAGCAGGGGACACACCCTGGACAGGTTGCCAAACCCTCGCAGGGTAAAAATGCACACACATTCACACACTATGCACAATTTAGACACGCCAATCAGCCTAAAACACATGTCTTTGGACTGGTGGAGGAAACCAGAGTACCCGGAGGAAACCCCTGAAGCACGAAGACAACATGCAAGCTCCATGCATACAGGGCGGAGGCGGGATTCGAACCCTCAACCCTGGAGGTGCGAAGCGGACGTGCTCACCTTAAGTGAAACAACCATCGATCGATTTTATTTCGTACTGAACTCCAAAACGTTCTCCATTTCCCTTGACAGAAATCAGGACTGCTACATCTGTACATCTTTCTGGCAGGAAAATCGAGTCGAGGAGCGAGCGCCGGGTCAAAATCTTACTTATGTGAGATGGGAGGAAGGGGGCGGGGCTTCCAGGGGTGTCAGTTTAAATCGGAGAGTTCAAACCACCTACGCATGTGCCGATCGTTCCAGATCGATATATCGATTGGCGTTTTCGGCGTGAAGGTCGAACACGCGAAGGTTGGCAGGTCTGTGTCATTTTAGTCACTATAACTGTGCTGAAATAAAATGTAAACAGTGCAGGGATTCTAAAGAAAAATAGATCAAATTGAAACCTTGATGTAGTGGTAGAAGAAGGAAGCAACCCCTTTAACTACGTGCATTTCAGTGCCGTGTGGAAAAAATGTGTCCTCAAAGCCCGATATAAAACATGTACAATCTTTTACGGTGATTAATTTTACTGCTCAGCTCTCAAACCGGTGCAATCGTGGACTGTCTTTAAAAGGTTCTGCTGGTTTTCCTGAACAGCACCGAAACTGAACTGTAGCTTTCCTCTCAGTTACAATATCATAGCAGAATTGTTTGACCGGATGAAAGAGAAGGTAGGCTGTGACTCGTGTGTAAAGGTTGGCCTAGAGCGCCAAGGTCATTTTTTTTTTTTTTTTTTTTTTTTTTTTTTTTTTTAAACGTCCCGCTCTAACACCATCCTGTATGCTTTCCATCACGGCTTCTCCTCTTTTCTATTCAAAAAATGTGTTCTAATACAAATCAATACATTTTGTCATGAAGTTGTAGCAACAGTGAGAACCAAACCTCAAAGCACAACTCATCAATCCTTTTTTTTTCTTTTTTTTTTTTTTTCCTGAACAATTCCCACATTAGGTATCGCGCTCCCGTTCTGTACTCTGGTACTCCAGCTGTGAGCTGGTTTTAAGGCGGCTCACCGGTCCGTACGTCACGTTTCCGTGCCTCATTGGCCCCTTCTGTCCAGTCAAAGGCAGTAGTGTGGAATTAAGGCAAGTGGTCCTGTCTGTGGTTCTAGAAAGTTTGGCCCTAGAACGCTGGAATGGTTGCCACACTAATATGGATGGATACATTTGAAAGCTTTGTTTACAGGATCAGAACGTTGTGCATCTACATTGTTTTTCATATAACTGTTGTTGTTTTAGTTTTTTTTTTTAAACCCCATTTTCTCCCAATTTGGATATTTGCCCATTCCAACCCACTAGCTAGTTCTTGATTATCATACAACAGCTACCAACCAGGAAGGGTGAAGGCTAGCATGTGCTTCTTCCAAGACATGTTAAGTTAGCCACTGCTGCTCATGCTACATCACAGGAACACTTGGAGGAAAGCGCTGTCTACACTCTTCAGCATACATGAGCTCACGGACTCAGCGTACCGATTGCTTGGCGTTACTCTGATTGAGAGCCGGGCGAGAGCGTGCCATCCCTAGCAGCCAGACAGCACGACCAGTTTTGGTCAGTCTGTTAGGCTCCTGGCCACAAATGGCTGTGAAATCGGTGAGATTCTTAAGACTTAAGATCCTCTGATGATAGGGCGAATGCTTTTCTGTTGCACCACTCTGGAGCAGCTGAAAAAAATGCCTGCAGATTAGCACAGATTCCCATTTCCCTGGTTCTGACATCCATCATACTGTCGAAAGTAACGCACTAACCCAACTTTTTCTATTTTCTAAAATTATACCAGTATCAGCACTCTGCTTTCAGAGTCCAATTTCTGTCCTGTGGGCACTTGCAAGACCTGCGTTGTGTCAATCAACATAATGGGGTAAAAAATGGAGCAGAATATGTCAGTAGAGTGAAAAAGTGCACTATATGGCCAAACGTATGTGAACGCCCGACCGTCGGACCAAAATATGTGTTTCTTCTCCAAACTGTTGCCACAAAGTCGGAAGAACGCAATTGTGTAGAACGTCTCTGTAAGCTGTAGCGTTACAATTTCCCTTTATTGGAACTAAGAGTCTCCAAACCTGTTCCAGCATGGCATTGCCTCTGTGCAGAAAGACATGGTGTGTTACAGTTGGAAGAACTCGAGAAGAACTTGAGCCCTGACCTCAACCCCACTGAACACCTTTGGGATGAACTGGAACTGGAGCCTCCTCGCCATCCCAACATCAGCACCTGATCTCAACCTCACTAACGCTCTTGTACCTGAATGAACGCAAATCCCCACAGCCACGCCCCAAAATCTAGTGGAAAGCCTTCGCAGAAGAAAGAGTGGAGCGCATTATAACAGCAAAAGAGGGAATTCATCTGGAACGGGATGTTCAAAAGCACATATGGGTGTGATGGTCAGGTGTACACATACTTTTGGCCATATAGTGTATGTCTGATCCAATCTAATAACAATCCAGGGGTTGAGACCCGTATTGGCCCTGATACGGGTATTCAGTAAAAGTTTGGTACATCACGAATGGTTGGTAACAGCACTGTGATCAGAAGAACATTGACATTAAAACGTGAAAATGGAAGGATGGAAGGCCAAAACAGCAACAGAAACAACTTATGCGTTTTCAAATGGATCCATATTAGCGTGGACAAGGCCTTACAAATCGGGCTGGGGCGCTCATTATATCACCAACAGAACTCTCAGCTGTCATGTTCCGCTTGCCCTGCTGTAGATATACTGTATTTCCTGAAAAGGGTTGAGTCAAAAACCAACTCAGTGGAAAGGACTATCCTCTATCCACACTTACTTTTCCCTGAACCAGCTACTTCGAGGGGATCACAACCAACGGCGTTCCCCTTCTGGGCCGCCACATGAGCACCTGGGCATCATTCGCATTGGGTTTGCCCATGGCGTTCTGGGGAATGGGTTCCATTTGGGTCAGGATTTTGGGCTGGTCCTGGTGAAGAGGCCCAACCAGCCTGGCCCTGGAGCCCAGAGGCATCATGGGATCAACGGCGATGTCCACTTTCATCCTCCACTTGATGGTATGCAGCAGGATCTTCTCGCACGTGCCTACGTTGAGCGCCACCAGCCACGTGGTGAAGCTCTGGTCACGAGTGATGTGCGTGAGCAGCGGTGAGTTGTTCTCACTCACTGGCACCGCCCACGTCACACTTGGGTAGAAGTTGTCGTTCATGCTGACAATGAGGCGTGAAGGTTTGGATGTCGGGCCTGAGATGGTTACTGTCTCTGTGGTGTTGCCGTACCACGGGTAGCTCACTCCGTCCGAGTCGCTGATCGCACTCACCATGCCGTCCCTCAGCTCCGGGAGCTCCCAGCTCGACCTAAAAGGAAGCAAAGGTCAAAGGTGAAAAGGGAAACTGGGATGCTAGCCAGTGCACATGTTAATATGCATTTCACTAGCTTTATTATTTTGTAGCTATTGTGTTTCACCCAAAATCCTATGTTGGGCTTGAGATCATAATTGTGGTAGCAGAATGGGGTCAAAAGGGCTCAAGAGTGGAACACTAGCATCTATATAATCTACTCATTATTAGCCTAGCAAGCTAACTGCTAAGCTGTCACTGCAATTCTGTAATTCATGAAGGAATTTAAGAATCATCAGCTACAGGGATGGTGTGGTAACACAAAAAGCTAGCTAGCTAATATATACTTAAAATGAGGTCTTAATTATAGCTAGCTAGCCAGCTTTACACTGAGGGTCACTGGAGTATCGAAACATTATTATATTAACTATCATGTTGTCCAACTTGAAAGTGGTCATGCATCACCTACTTGTTGACAAGATTGTCGCTTTTAATCTAATATTAGCTAGCACTAGCGTATAGCTGTGCTTATGTTAAATATTAGCCTGATATCTTCCTAATCTTTAATAGAACTGAAGCGGTTAGTGAAATTTATCAGCTTTAATTTACTATAGGGTTAATATAAGCTAAAAACGTCTATTTCGAGACTGTATTTCCTTTGTATACACGTGTAGGCAGTCGCTTTACGTTTCGGTTTGTGGTTGTCAGAAAGCACCTTAAAATTCCCAATCGGAGAAAGGTTTTCCCTTATTTGGGAGATGGGAAATGTTTTTCTTCTCATATGACATCATGCGACTGTCTTACATGTTCAAGATTGATAAAAACTGATAAATTAATTTTTTAAATTTTTTTTTAATAACTGAAAAAATTGAGGAACTGTTTGCTAAATCTAGCTAGCGTCGGCTAATTATTAAACAAGCTAGCTAGCATTAGAACACGGGGTTGCCACTGGAGCATGTTAGCTAAACATAAATAGTTAGCTAATTAATAGCACAATAAAATTTGAGGTATTAAGCATTGCTAGGTAGGTAGCAACTTGTGTTATACGGACATGTTGACATTCTGATAGCTAAATGACTGAACAGCTAGCTTGCTTGGAAGTTAACTTGGTAGTAACATTAAATAAGATTCCAGTCCTATAACGATTGTTGATTATTTTCCTATAACACCACGCTCTGTCGTGTTTTAATCCTTATTTAATCAACAGAAAAAATGGGTAACCTTTTGCTAAAGCTAACTGACTAGCTTAATAACTAGTAAGTGAGCTAGCCTTACAATAGTCATTGGTGCATATTAGCTAAAGACAAGGAGCTAGCGAGCTAGTTAACAGCTACAAACATAAAAAAAGCTCAGGAGCAGCTTTTTCCCCTTCAGAAACCTGAATAAGATTCCATTACAGTGAGGAGATAAATCAGTGGAGTAGGTAAACACTGCTCAGCTGAACAACATAACTTTGTTAGCTTCCTGAAGCGTCCTTTTGCTACCCTATACTACAGGAGGCTACGCAGTTGATACCATGTGAGTGAGCTTATTATTGTGTGTGTTGCAGCAAAATTTTATTTATAATCTATATTATTTAAGAAAAACTATCCAGAAGATTCAACAATGCTAGCTAATTTAGCTAATTTTCGTTCCCAGTTTTGGCATCCGCTCCTGATGTTAGCGCTAACAATAACATTACAAGAGTAACGCGTCATCATCTGAGATCCTCTTCTTTTTTTTTTTCAAGACATAACGCAATTTATCTCACATTTATGGCATAACCTGTCGGAAATCTTCATCATGACGGCAGGCTAGCGTTGTTAGAGCTGTTGCGACTGCTTTAATGCCGTCACTGATGTGTAAAGTCCCCATGAGTAATTCATAGCAGTGGAGTAATTAGTTAGTAATGAGTGTATGTGTTATCATAGGCCAGCTGTGAGTGTGTGTGTGTGTATCCGTGTTAAAAGATTCAGTATCAGAGCACATTTTTTAAGCAGGAAGTGTCACTTGGCACAAAGTTCTGGCTTCTCGTCATCAAAATCTGTTCCATCTGTCACCCACACAACCTCCACAGGACTTCACTCCCACACACACACACACACACGCACATACATATACACACCCCTCCACGCAGAAACACACATGTCCCTGACACACACACCTCTACATGAGCAGACCCTGCGTGGAGGAACCCAGTCAGGCAGTCAGGGGTGTAGGAGGGTGTAAGAAGATTTCTCTACCTCGTGCTCTCTGTCTGTCTGACCCGTCTGTGTACGAGCGAAAGACTTTTGTCATTCTCGTTATCTGAAGCGCCGATAAGAGGTGTGAACGCTTTGATTCGGGTTTCTGAACGGAAAAAAGCTGCTCCTGAGCTTTTTTTTATGTTTGTAGCTGTTAACTAGCACGCTAGCTCCTTGTCTTTAGCTAACATGCGCAAATGACTCTTGTAAGGCTAGCTCACGTATTTAATAGCAAATAGTCGTTAACCTAGTCAGTTAGCATTAGCAAAAGGTTACCCATTTTTTTCCTGTTGATTAAATAAGGATTAAAACATGACCGAGCGTGGTGTTATAGCAAAATAATCAACAACCGTTGATTTAATAGGTGCATTTAATATTGTGTAACAAGTTAGTTCCTGTTCTCACTTACGTTATAGCAGCTATAAACAGTCATTCTCTAATCAGTCTCTCTTTATATCTCTCAATGGAAGGATAAAAGCATTGAGAGGATGTTGGAAAAGTTAAAGTTTCAGCTTTATCTCTGACACTGGAGACTCCTTCCGTAAATAGACATAAATAAACACGATGTCAAGGAAAACCTTGCCGTATCGATGATTACGCACGTCAGATAACGTATTAGAACGAGCGCATTGACATGAAAAGAAATTCGAGGATTTTATACCAGCGCTGTGGTGTAAAAGTACAGCGTGATGTCTGTTGAGATTCTGATCAGAGTCTGTAGCGCTAGTCAAAAGCGGTAAAGTTCACACGTTCACACGTACAGTGACTCACATGGACGAAGCGACCGGAGACGTTCATTTTCAACGAGACCCGGCAACTTACGGTGACCCGAGCGACCGCGACCGTCAGCGACTAGATGTGGGCGTGTCCGGCGACGCGACAAAGTTGAGAAAAGTTCAACTTTATGCAAAATTCTGAGCGACTTGGTACAGCGATTACCAATGCGAGTGAAGACAGTAGACGCACGTGCTGCCTGCAAGTCCGGATTGTTTCGTGGACCCGGGCAGACAGCCGCGATGCCAAAGAGCACATGATGCCTCTCCTTCATCTCGCAGGATATGATGCATACAGTATATACGCTGGTGAATTTTATATACAGACGCCGCTTCCTCTGAAATGTTTCATTTTAGCGGCAAGGAAAATGTGATTTGTTGTCAATAGTGGAATGCTAGTTGCGCCACCCACTGATAAATGTTACTATGGCAACCAGTAGTAGGAACGCCTACTGGCGACTTTATAGTAGAGCGACTGGTGACTCGTGGCGATAAAATCGCTGTATGTGTGAACGTAGCTTAAAATGTCACGTAGTGTCACTAAGGAAATGTAGTCATTTCAAATTGTCTTATTTATAGCTGTGTTTCTGTCATGCTGATCGTTTATCTGAACGTTCATAAGCGAGGAATTTTATGTTGCTAGATCTTTAGAAAGGACTGAAAATGGATGGGAGTGAAATTCTGGCTCGCTTTCACCAATGTCGAGATAATCAGGAGCTTTGTAGCATTTCATCACCTGGTGTAACATCATCAGGTCAGGTGGTAACGCTCATGAACTTACATGCCAATGTCTCCGTACGTGTTGTAGAATTCCATCTGAGTGCATGCCTGGATCCATCCAACCACCCAGGTCTCATGGCGAGGGATGGGCGGCATGACCACACGGGCCGAGGCCTTGAAGTACGGCGTCCTGTAGCGCAGCACTATCGGCGAGTTCTCCTCGATCACCGTCGGGCACTGGTCGATGGTAGCCGACATGTCGCACACGCTGATGTTCTCGCGTTTGACACGCGACTTGCAGCTGAAGCTCTGGACGCAGCCCATGGTAGCGAGGCGCGCTTTGAGCTCAACCAAAGAACTCGCATCAGTGTGGGTTAGTTACGGTTGGGATGATCACAGGGGTTTCTCCCAGGACGTGAGCGTTCGTAGTGGAAGATGATTACAAAGCAGCGTGCACGACGGTTTGCAGAAGACCATTTCATTAAGTTACGTCTCCTCGGAGCATTCTTGTACCACTCACCTCTTCGTTAATTCGCCAAGCTCAGTTTGGTGGAAACCTGCAGATAATGCTTAACAGATGATCACTGATAGTAGCTGTGTGTCTTGATCATCTCCAGAACCTCCTGGTTCCTCCTGGTCTCTGCTGCTGTAGCTTTGGTGCCACACTGCTGGATTTTTACAAGATTTTTTAGCAAATGCTAATAATCCAAGATGAGAGAGAGATTGGGTGTGTGTGTGTGTGTGTTGTAGGTAATGAAACGATTCACAGCACTCACACAATCCAACCAATGCAAATCATTTGCGTCCAGATATATAGCTATCTCAGAATCTTCAAAGCCTCCTTACGTCATTTTTTTTTTTTTTAAAAAAAGATTGCAATGCACATCACTAGTCTCTGAACGTGTTTTTATTTATTTATTATTCCTTTTTGCTCCACATGAAAGGTGTCCCCCTTTAATTTTCAGCCCTCTTCCTTCTTTCTAGTCCGCGTTTTCATGTCACTAACCGGAGACCGCGACACGAGGCGCTGCTCGGACGTTTTTGGGCTTGAAACGTGCAGTCGTCGCCGGGTTCATCTCCTCTGATGGCGGTGAAGCAGAAGAAGACGGCAGCGGATTCACGGTGATGCTGTCGAGCCCCGTGTAACGATCCGGTTGCACGGTGGAGTGGGGCGTGAAAAAAAGAAAGCGTCCGTTATCATCATCATCATCATCATCATAACATCATCATGCACCTACATAGAGCTTGCGAGCAACTTAAACGCCATGCATGCTGGGAAAATAGGTGTTGAGACAACTGAAATAGAGCACGATTTCCTCTTAGTTCCTCTTATTAGCGCATATTTCCGTATCCGCCGGTGCTCGCGCGCTGTTCGCTTGTCCGTGGTGCTGAATGCGCGAAGAGGAGGAGGAGGAGGAGGAGGAGGAAGACGAGGAGGAGGGCCGTGTGTGTGTGTGTGTGTGTGTTCGTGTTCTCCTCATTCTTTAGGCTGCAGCCAGATTGCAGCTTGACTTGATATGAGTGACGTCCTCCAGATAGCCGGAAATCCATCATCAGCTGTGTAAATTCCTTCCAAAACTAGTTTGTTTTCAAATCTCAGGATGTTTAAACCATAATTTTTCACTCCTGTATTTCTATGCACCCTAGACCACTTTGTATTCCTGACTTAATTGCTGCCATAGCAACAGCCAGCAATGCTTACAGCCATGCCGATGATTAATGTCATGTAATGTAATGTCCCTGCTGAAACAACACAACAACAAACAAACAAACAAACAAAAAACAATAGATATAGAATTTGTAATGGTTTTAATGGTTATAATGAGAATTGTATTGGTTTTAATGGAACTTGTATTGGTACCCGGGGGGGTCTCTAGTGGTAATTTCTTGCCTTCTGTTGGTGGCATGTTATGTCTAGTGGATACCATTAAGGACCTACGTCCTTAATACGTCCTACTATGTAATGGAAAGCATTTGGTAATGGTTTTAACGGTTAACAGCTGATGGTTTGTAATGGTATTTGTAGAGGAAACCATTCGAATTTCTGTTATGGGGGTTGACTGCTGATAAAATGTCTCCTGTCTCCTGTCTCTTTACCATGCAGTTTAAAAAAAAATCGAATGCAGGTCTTAATTTTAAAAGTTTTATAGAAGAATAATCAAATAAGACTGAGGGTTCAAAAATCTTTCAAAAGGATTACTGATGATATTGATGATAATTAATTAAAGAATAAAACACTCGGTGTCGTGCTGTTATAGGAACATGATTATAGACAGAGTGGTGTGGTGGGTTGGACTTACTGTTACGACCCCAAAAGGTTTGTAGACACCAGACCATCACACTCATACACACATGCTTGTTGAACATCCTGTTCCAGATGTTATAATGCACTCCACTCTTTCTTCTGGGAAGGCGTTCCACTAGATTTTGGGGCGTGGCTGTGGGGATTTGTGTTCATTCAGCTACAAGAGCGTTAGTGAGGTTGAGATCAGGTGCTGATGTTGGGATGTCGAGGAGGCTCCAGTTCCAGTTCATCCCAAAGGTGTTCAGTGGGGTTGAGGTCAGGGCTCAAGTTCTTCTCGAGTTCTTCCACCTTCTTCCAACCTTCACACACCACGTCTTCATGGAGCTGGCTTTGTGCATACTTTTGGCCATACAATGTACTTGTGTATACTTTATATAGTGTATACCTTTGATCCATTTATAGTTACAGTTAATGTTGTGAAATGTCTGCAAATTGAGTACCTGTTCTCGCTTACTGTACGTTAGAGCAGCTATAGACGGTCGTGTCCTCGTGCAGCTCGTCATGTTACCGAAAAACCGCAAAGACTTTACGTCTGACGGTTACAAAGCACTGACACTGGAGACTCCTTCCATAAATGTTAAATAAACACTTAACATTATCTGGAGATGTTGCTATAGAAACAATGGCGTATTAGAATGAGCGCATTAATATAAACCTAAGATTTGAATTACAGCCAGAGATACTGTCAGGACTGTGCTGTTATAGATATTAATCAACACCTTCTGACCAATCAGAATAGAGAATTCAACATTATCGTAGTATGAACAAATAAATAAGTTCTTGTACTAGTACAGATATTCACCATGAAACGCTTTTTGCATACGAGTCAAACCTCTTACAGTTATTAACTGACCCTTATGTTCCTAAACTCAGCCATGTTTGGTTATATCTGTTACCTGAACGTTGAAAATCAGTGAAAATGGTATCTGTATATTATTATGACCTCCTGGAAGGTGAGAGTGGTCCATCCTCTTGGAGGTATTTTGCTGGCTGTTATATACCTCGAATTCAGCCACTACCTTCAATGATTCAGTGTTCCTTCCAAAGCCACACCCACAAACACCTGTACCTGGCTCAGCAGGCTTGACAGCTGTTTAGGGACACCTGTATGTGCTGATTGGCTGACTGCTGGTGCTCCACATCAGTTACTTTTTTCCTCGAGACCGGAGTTTCTCCTCTCAGCGGATATTTTACTGAACTGCTGGAACGTAAGTTGGGTTCTGATGTGAACATTCAGAGCAACTGAAGTATTCCATATGTAAGTTTGATCTGCGGGGATGTGGTGTAGGTTGGGTCCAAGAGTTGCCTAGACAGCAGTAATGCACGCACTAATATGGCAAATGTCTGGAAAATGTCAGAAACATAGACCGCTCGTGAACAGACGAGGAACCCATTTTGATCGGTTATTTAATTTCCATGACAGCGTGTGATTCCAGCAGCTGTGAGCTCGCAGCATGGCACCTGTAGAGATGTCAGAATCAGACCGACCGCCCGGGGCTTAATTCTCTCTCCCATTTCAGTCTTGAGCATAAGGACACAATCTGCGCCTTAATTGATGCCTTACCGTGTAACCATGACAACTGGTGGAAACCGCCAACTGTCGTCACGGTGATGGAACTCGTGTCAGATTTCTCTCCTGTGTCACGTTGGCTGACGGTGGCAAAGAATTTCAGCTGCTACAAGCACATGGTGTGTGTGTGTGTGTGTGTGTGTGTGTGTGTGTGTGTATCTTTATTTTACTTTATAGATGTTTATACTGTATATCTATCGGTGTATATCCAGAACAGACTAAGTTTCATGCAGTGACCGATAAGGAGTCTGTTGACCAATGTGGTGGTGGATGTAGATTGGCTATGGATATATTAAACTGGATATAGATCGGCTAAAATTTAAATTATTTTTAATTTGGGGAAAAATTCACTATTGCTAATTTTGAACACGTATATCTTCTAAATGCGAATTTTGTCACTGTTTTGGAGCGCGCTGGCTTATAGACAACCTTAAAGCGGACATATTCATACTAAAAGCCACAGAACTACCATTTCGATTTCATGAGGACTTGAAAGTTCCAGCTTTACCTCTGACACTGACACTGGAGACTCCTTCCGTATGTTTTAAATAAACATCAACAATTACACACGGGGTTTTTTCCCCATCTGTTTATGTGGCGCATCAAGTCCCTGTGAATGAGTTGTTGCAATAGAAATGATAATCTAATAGGATATAATTTTCCTTGCTTCAGAGAAAGAGGGATGGAGGGAGGGAAACACACACAGAGAGAGAGAGAGAGTGCTAATCCCTATACACTGTTCCAGCAGACTGCACTTTTCACTCTCTACCACCAGGGGGAGCACGTCACTGACGTTCACTTTGAGTTTGCATGATGTATTTAACCTGCTTTAATTAAGGTCATGCCATTAATAGTAATTACTCTTTAAACTCTTTTTAAAAGTACATTTTAAAGAGTAGCACAAAAATGTATTTTTATACACAAAAATGACATTAGTTTAGGCACCCCAGGTCAAATCACATGTTTAGCTGATTTCTGAATGAAAAGAAGTAAGCACAAATCCTTTGCAGCAGCCTAATAAAACATTTCGTAAAAGGTTGTTGTTAAAGTTGCTTTATTTTTTAGTGAAGTTTAAAAAGTTTGGACACTCTAGCTACTAAGTCGGTACTTTATAACACCCCCTTAGGAGCTTGCAAACACTTTTTGAGTCCTTCTATACTTGTTTAATGAATTTTCACCCACTCTTCCTTGAAGAACGCTTGTCTTGCACACATGGCATGTTTAAGATCTACGTACAGATAAAAAAAAAGCTTCAGGTTCACCTTTCTGCCCAGTTTAAAGGCAGTTCCACCTGAGTATGTTCATGGTTTTCCAATTCTTGCCTTTACTTCCACAGTTCCCCATAACCTCCATTTCTTAATGACATCTTAAAGACTTAGCCTTCCTCTGCTTTGTAGGCATCAATTAGCTTTATTTTCAGATTCTCACTCAGCTGTTTAGAACCCATGGTTGTTCAGAGTTCGCACGAGTCTCTGGAATTGTTATTCTTAATGAAAGGTTTCACCTGAGTAACGAGTCCTAATGAGTAAATTAAGGCTTTACAAGTTATTTAAGTTCTGAGAGGGGTGTCCAAACCTTTGCACCTACCACAATTACTATTAAATTTTTTTTGTATGTTTTTTAATTGAACAAATATAAAGTAACTGTGCATTAACATTTGAAGAAAACGTTATTTAAATAAAAAATAGTTGGTGTTTCCTTCTTTTCATTAAAAAAAATAAAATAAAAAAATTACTAAATATGTGATTCGAGCAGGGGTGCACAAACTTTTGCATACAACTGTATCTTGAGTAAAGGACACTTATGTAATATTTTTCATGATGAGATTATTATATGACAAATATAAGACCGTTCAGCGTATTACTAGACTTATTTACTGATTTCAAGCTGAAAAAGTTCTTAAAAGTCTAGAAATATGCTTAATAATAATAATAATAATAATAATAATAATAATAATAATAATAGATTTGTTTAAAATAAAATATCTATTAGAGAGAAATATTAGTTGAATTTGCCTACATTCAAGATATTACTTCTTGTAAAGAAAACACACTGTTTTAGCAGTGTGTGTGTGTGTGTGTGTGTGTGTGTGTGTGTGTGTGTGTGTGGCCAAAGTCTTTGGAGACTTAACAACAGCAGATCCTACCTGTCCACCCTGGACACAGGGCTTAACACAACAATGAAGGGACAGACAGAGTGGAGGGGTGTGTGTGTGTGTGTGTGTGTGTGTGTGTGTGTGTGTGTGTGTGTGTGTGTGTGTGCAGTGGTTTGGTTCGAGCTGTGTTCCTCTGGACACTCAGTAGGAATGTGAAGATGAGAACTGGGAGTGATTTACCTGAAGTAGTCTGTCTGTCTGTCTGTCTGTCTGTCTGTCTGTCTACTCAGCAGCTAACTGAGAGATTCTCTGAACCCTCTTCTCCTTTCAGCCTGTTTGTATGTAAATCTAAAGCTGTGTCTTGTAGTTGATGTTAGACGGCGTTCGTATTAGCTCTAACACAAATATACATGGTTTATGTGCTCGGTAATAATCCCAGTGATCCAGATCAGACTTTTCCAGTTACATGTTGATTGAATGATTTTTCCTATTTAAATAAAACGTTCCAAACATTTCTCAGTCCACTTCAACTTTATTGATCTACTTTGCTAATTCTACAAAGTGTCCCATAGGTCCAATATCCATCCATCCATCCATCCATTTTCTATACCGCTTAAATCCAGTATCATCTGAGGGAAAAAAAAAAAAACAGCAACAAAAAGCTTCTCGTTGACGATTTGGATTCGTTCTTCCTTCCTCAGATTCGTCATGGTCTGTAGAAATCCAATAATATACAGTACATTAATTAACACTCATGGGACACCCTGCTGATATTTAACATGAACTCATTCCTTAGTTCATGTTTAAGCCAAAATGCAGTGTGAGTTCATACAGCGGGGGAAATAAGTATTAGACGCGTCAACATTTTTTTCAGTAAATATATTTCCAATGAGGTTATTCACATGAAATTTTCACCAGACATCAGTATTAACTCCAGAAATCCGCAAATATAAAGAATTCACAACATTAAAGTCCATGAATTAAGTTATGTGTAATGAAGTGGAATGACACGGGAAAAAAGTACTGAACACGCTAAGAAAAAGCAGTTCTCCAAGGCAAGGTAAGGCAAGGAACCAGCTGAAATCCGTAAGAATAGCCTCATTGGTAATATATTTACTGAAAAAAATGTTGACACGTCCAATACTTTTTTCCCCCACTGTAAATCCTGGCACTTTAAGTGTAAATACAGTTGAAAAATGACAACTTAGCAAGAGAAAATATCATGAATATGGTCAGATGTACTGTATCTAGTATTTCTTAAATTATAGGTTTACAATAAACCAAATATATGATTATTAAAACTGTTTCTAGACAATTTAAAAACCTTATTTCCAGCTTGAAAAAGTCTTTAGGAGATCAGGATTAATTTCTAAAAAGAAGCAAAATGATCAGAATAAGACAATTGAACGCTCGGGATAATTATTATTATTATTATTAATAATAATAATAATAATAATAATAATAATAATAATAATAATTTATATATATATATATATATATAGGGTTAATAATATTATATTTAGTTTATTGTAATCTTATAACAGGAAATACTAGACACATTTGATTATTATAACTTGCTAAGATGGCATTTGTTTTGTCAGTAGAATGAGAGTAAGTATAAAATACACTTCAGGGGCATGTTGTTATAGGAAAATAATCAGTGGAGAACAACTGCATATTTTTTTCTGAATTAAAGAATGAAACTTCGTATTTTTTATGCGTTTATAGTTGCATTTAATCTTGTAGTTTAATATCTGTGAAGCAAGTTTTTTATTATTATTTTTTTTTAAATGAGGGTAAATTTTTACTACTACTATTTGTATTCAGCATAAAATACAAAATATATGAAAGATGTATTATTCTACATAATAAATGTAAATAAAATGACATGTTCAGGTTTACTTTAACATTCCTTTCTCTCTCTCTCTCTCTCTCTCTCTCTCTCTCTCTCTGTGATTACGGTTCACTTTACATCGTGCTTATCGTCAGAACCTGAACATATCGACATCAGTAGCAGCACTGAAGAAGTACTGAAACAGCTTTAGATGATAATGTTTGATGTTGAACCTTTAAAGTGACATTCCTCACTCTGCACACCTTTCCTATTGGTTACAGTGTTCAGAGTTACTGAAGAATATTATATTTTAAGAAGATAACTGAATAACAAAAAGAGTTTTTTATTTTATTTTACAGCATGTAGAATTCTGCCATGTGCTCTTACACACCTCAGAGAAGATCTGGTGATGGATAAACAGTGGACATTCAACACTGTGTGTGTTTTTAAGGTGTTTCCAAAGCTGCTGGGGGTTTAGTGCAGTATTAAGAGCGCGCGTGTGTGTGTGTGTGTGTGTGTGTGGGTGTGTGTGTGTGTGGGGTGAGGGGAACAAGGCAGTCAGTGACCGATTCTATGAAACTATTTTCTCTCTGACCTTTTCTACTTTAATGAAATTTCACTAAGATAAAGATGAGGTGTGTGTGTGTGTGTGTGTGTGTGTGTGTGTGTGTGTGAGATAGACTGTGTCTCTTTTGCACTGTCTCTCTTTCTCACTCTGCCTCTCTCTCTCTCTCTCTCTCTCTCTCTCTCTCTGTCTCACTCTAATTAAGAAATAAATGATCTCTGAAGGACTGTATGTCTCTCTGTGTCTCTGTCTGTCTATCTCTCTCTCTGTCTCTCTCTAATTAAGTACTGAATGATCTCTGAAGGTCTCTCTCTCTCTCTCTCTCTCTCTCTCTCTCTCTCTGTCACTCTGTCTCGCTCTAATTAAGTACTGAATGATCTCTGAAGGTCTGGGTGTCTCTCAGCACCCTGTAATGCCCAAACTCCAGGATCGCGCCAACGGTCTCACTAAAGAGGTGAAATCCTTCATCGAACTCTCAGACGCCTCCAAGCGCGAGCTGAAGGAACTCTGATACACCTGTTCATTACAATCATATCTGCACATCTGACTCTCCTCAGTGCCGAACTTAAAAAAAAGAATAGACAGACATCCCACCAGAATCAGCAGACTCTCTTCCACATCCCCCCCCCCTCTCTCTCTCTCTCTCCTGACGTTAATGAGCCAAAAACAAACAAACAAACAAACGCACTTGCAGTTTATCATGTTACCGATAACTCCTCTCTCCTGAAGATGTCAGACTGTTACAAAGCACTAACACTGGAGACTCCTTCCACAGACGTAAACACCACCTCATAAAAACATCAACATTATTAACGATTGCATGTGTTCCTTTGTTAAATATTTTACAAATCCATTTATAATTCATCTTAAATTATGTACATCATCCCTGTCAATTGTTAATAACTGCTAGAATGCGAGACAGGAACTAACCTGTTTTGCTGACGTTTCTCAACATTAAACGGATAAAAAGTACAACGTGTTATCGTAAAATAATCAACTTTAGGATGGTAACAGTAACTCTGCTTCATCATCACACCACACCACCTTGAGCATTCTTTTTTATTCTTTCTTTTACTTTTTTTTTTTTTATTCCTTAGCGCAGAAAGAGGTGAGAGAGTAGAGGTAATAGGAGTTTCAGTAGGAGAAGTGTAATACGAGGAGAAGCTGTAGCAGAAGCAATATTTCTTTGCAATATGTTCAAAATGATTTATTCAACATGTCAGGAAATCATGTGTACTTCTTATATACAGGAAAAAAAAATTATGCCTTTATCAGCCATAACATTAAAACCACTGACAGGTGACGTGAATGACGTTGATTATCTCGTTACAGTGGCACCTGTCAAGGGGTGGGATATATTAGGCAGCATGTGAACAGTCGGTTCTCGAAGATGTGTGATGTTGGATACAGGAAAACTGAGCCACTTTGACAAATTGTGATGATTAGACGACTGGGTCAGTGCATCTCCAAAACACAAGGCTTACCTGGGGAAGATGGTACCAGGATGCACTATGGGAAGAAGGCGAGCCGGCGGAGGAAGTGTGATGCTCTGGGCAATGTTCTGCTAAGAAACCTTGGGTCCTGGCGTTCATGTGGATGTTACTTTGATACGTACCACCTACCTAAACACTGTTACAGACCAAGTACACACCTTCATGGCAACGCTATTCCCTAATGTCAGTGGCCTCTTTCAGCAGGATAACGCGTCCTGCCACACTGCAAAAACAGTTCAGGAACGGTTTGAGGAACATGCCAAAGAGTTCAAGGTGTTGACTCGGCCTCCAAATTCCCCAGATCTCAATCCCTCAATGCCTCTGTGCGATGTGCTGAACAAACAGGTACGATCCATCGAGGCCCTACCTCGCAACTATATACAGTTGCGGTCGTAAGTTTACAAATGCTCATCATGGGCATGAATGTCATGGCAATATTGGGCTTTCAATCATTTATTTGTGCTGTATGTATAATTTCGACCCTGTATGTATAATTTTGACCTTGTGTTGACTACAGAAAACCCCAAATAAACGAAAACTTTCAAAATTACTGAAAGCGCAATACTGCCATGCCATTCATGTTCATGATGAGTGTATGTAAACTTCCGGCCACAACTGTATATATACAGCATGTAACCTTGTATTATTCCTGTACTTATCAAAGTTCTTGGAATTGACTAGAAACCAGAAGAGAGGATTTGGGGTTTTTTTTACATCAGTGATGGACAGGAAGAAACACCTGCTGACAGACAGGACTTCACGAGCTGAAAGAAGCTCCTTGTGTGTTCATGGTATGGTGTTTGAACTTCATTTTTGAACCCTCATGACTGACGTCCGACTACGTCACTCTGAGCCTCGTTTCATCCAAAAAATATGATTGGTTATGTTGTATACTATATATATATATATACACACAGTTTTTATGAGGTTCTTACAATGGAACAGTGGAACATTACTTTTAAGAGCAAACTGTTTGAAATTCCAGTTTACATTTAAATTTATTTAGATTTTATCCATAAACTCATGTACATAATTCCTACATTTAAAAAATGATACATTATTAACTTTGAAAGATGAATAGTTTGAAAATTTAACACAAATTGAAAATTGAAAGCTGCTATTTAGTTATTCCTCTTGAGAAAGCCCCCCCAGCCCCCCGGAAGACTTGAAGAACCCTTTTAAGACAGCTTAAATGTTAAATGCCTGACAGGTTCGACGTATGAAGTAGAAAATAATGAGCAATAATTTGTAGTTTGTATACATGCCGTCTCAGAATGGTTGTTTAAGGGTTGTTTAAGATTTCTTATCGTCGAGAAAAAAAAGGAAGTGGAAGCCCTTTCAGAACGGAAAACACTTTTTGGTAGGGTTCTCTATGATACTCTTTGATAATCTTACTCCTGCATCCTCATGTCCTGCACTGTAATTAACTTTAATGGAATTTATTTACTGTTATTAACATGTTTTAAAAATAAATCTCATTAGATAAAGTTTCTAAAACTTTTTAATTTTTTTATTTATTTATTTTTTTATTTATTTTTTTTTTTACAAAATAAGATAGATCAGATCTGAAGAACTGAACTGAAATGATTGCTTTTCGTTATGATTTTTCATGCTCAAATATATTTAGAATTTTTAAAAAAGTTAAAACAAAAGTAAAACTTTAAAATTGCAGCAATAGTCATTACAGTAATTTACGATTTCCATTTTCTAGTCCTGAAAAATCTATTTTTACATTTTTTTAATTTACAGTAAATAAACATTACAGTAAATATGCTGTAAAAAGTTTAGTCAAAATATCAGTCAAAAGTTTAGACACACTCATTCTTTCTTTCTTTATTTATTTTCCCACATTTTAGAATAACAATAAAGTCATCAAAACTCTGGAGTAACACAAATGGAATTATGGGAATGATGTGATAAAAAATCCAAAATAAATCAAAATAATTTAGTATTTTAGCATCTTCAAAGTCGACGCCCTTTTCACCTAGAATTTCCAGAAATGTATTCTTGGCGTTTTCTCACCCGATTTCTTGAGGAATTTACCCGAGATGTTTTTAAACAGTATTAAAGGAGTTCACACCGACGCTGGACTCTTATCGGCTGATTTTCTGGAATATTTCGCTCCGAGTCGTCCGTTTAAATAAAGATTTTCTTGTAAATAAAATGTTAGTTTTCTGATGAAAGAAACGAATACGTCGGCACGGTTATATTTTGTGTCCACGACACCGATTTCACACGTTTAATCACACACCTTCAGATCAAAAGCTTTTTAACATCATCAGAAACATTTCAGTCGCGTGTCCACAAACTTTTTCCGGGTGGCTCAGGTGTGAGCTGTGCACTACTGTGTGGCCTCGCAGGACTAAAATTCGAGAGCTGTGCTTAAAGAGCTTTGTTTGCCTGAAGGCCACCAGCACAGACACACATACACATGCATACTAAGACACTCTTAATCAGCCAGCCGTCTGAGCCAGCGAACAATGCAGGAATCTCCACACCTCCCTCTGCTTCATCACCTCTCATCATAACGTGGGAGAGGAGTGTCTCTAAAAACTCGGACCTTTAATGGTATTAACACAACAAGGGTCAAAAGTCTGAACTCACGAACAACGACTGTTTTTAAGGCTGTTGTCAGTTATTAGTGACTACATTTATTATGGTATACCTAATATAATGGCAAGTCAGTGCATATACTGTAGTATGTACTCTATATATGTGTTATATATATAAAAGCCAATGCTGTTATGCATTTAAAATTTAATTTGATTAATTTTCTAGAACAGCAGCTCAGACAGTAGTGCAGGTTTATATTAATGCGCTCGTTCTAATGCGTTATCGTTTCCATAGTAACAGCTCATTCACAGATGGTGTGGTGGTGTTTAGGATGGTTTGGTGGTGTTCAGGATGGTGCAGTTGGTGAGTTGGTGTTGCGGATGGTTTGGAGGTGTTTGGGATGGTTTGGTGGTGTTCAGATGGTGCAGTTGGTGAGTTGGTGTTGCGGATGGTTGTGGTGGTGTTTAGGATGGTGCAGATAGTGAGTTGGTGTTGCAGATGGTGTGGAGGTGTTTGGGATGGTTTGGTGGTATTTAGGATGGTGCAGTTG
>JANDJT010000190.1:30478801-30490806 GCA_024331685.1 Stegophilus panzeri | reverse complement strand
GGGGGGGGGGGGGGGGGGGGGGGGAGGTGCTGTTTCCTGGCTGTAGCTTGTGTTTTGTCCCACCTGACCTGGCAGCTCATGGGGCAGATCCTGCTCAGATAGCGAGCCCCCTCCCTGATCCCACGCCTGTCTGAAAGTGTTAGCAGTTAGCCGTGAGCGGCTCACTGGACTTAACGCGTCTGGGCCGGGGGGCTCCGGGGGCTTTGTGTGGAAGAGGACATGTTGGGAAGTGGCAGGCAGGGTATGGGTTATGACTCCGGTTTGATTCATCGCACCGTTTCTTTCACAGCGGTGAGGGAGAAAGGCTGGATGCCGAATCTTGTTGGTTTAACCTTTGCTTTGAACATGTACACTGCTGTCTGTGCACCAACATCCCGCCTCCGCCCACCTCCGCCCACTTCCGCCCACCTCCGACCTCATTTCTCGAAAACTGCTGTCTCTCCCTCTTTCTTTTTTTTACCAACTTATAATACCATGCCATTTAATTTCTTATACATGATTCATTTATCATAAACCATTTCCTCTGCGTAAACTATATATTTTTTCCAGTTTCTCAGTTACGTAACAAGCCGCATTTTTGTCTTATTAACTTATTAAATTTGTCTTATTAAAAAAGTAGCTGCTATAACGTAAATGAGAACTTGTTTTTGATCTTCCGCAACATTAAAATGTAACTATAAATGGATAAAAAGTATCACACCTCTTCCCTTAATGATTATTAATTGTTTGCAATTAATATACGTGTCGGTAATAATAATCCCGCCTTGCTTTGGCTTCATCACACCACCCCGTTGTCGATTATTTCTCTACAACAGTACACCCTGTCGTGTTTTATTTCTTACTTTAAAAAAAATTTAAAAATCGAATTGACGCAGTTTTCTTATAACATCATCCTTCAAAACCGCAAAGCCACTGTTTTCTTACGCTTCTCTACAATCTCCATTGCACCTTTATTTCTCTTCCACTCACTCTCTCATGTCATGTTAAAAGAGTTTGTGAATCTCAGACAGACGCCGTGGAAATAAATCTTAGTAATTGACATTAATTGAATTTTTGAACCTTCAAAAGTTGTTCCAGGGTGGAATGTAGTTGCTTGTCGCAGCTTCTGTACAACAATAACAATGAAGGAAATGTCCAACACTTAACATGTCTTGGCTGACAGACTATTTATATAAATATATATAAAAATATACATTTCTGTAAAACTACCCCTTTAAACGATAAAGAATAAATCACAGTGGTGCAATGACAGTAGATTATAAACACACAGGCTACAAAAAAAAGAATTGGTCGTATTTACTTTTCTGGCCGTAAAGCTTTGACAGCTCAATTGCTGTTTTTAGAAGGTTGTTATTATTTTTCAATTGCTGGATTGAAAGTCGGGTTCGGCGGTCGGTTATAACCTCTCTCAGTGTTGTTTCTAGCCCGGATCCACAGCTGCAGCCAGAACAAACTACGAGATACAGAGTGTGTGTGGAAGAGAGCGGTAGAGAAAGTGACGAAAGATAGACATTGTGATGTTTCCGAGCTATTTTACACGAATTTGAGCTAATATCCCTGATTATCAGGTATGCAGTTTCTTTGTCCGTTCTTTAGAGGTTTGTAAAGAACCTTTAACGTCACTCTTTGTCTAATGTCAGAAAACTTGATTCAATGAACGGTCAACAACACAATCCTCTTCTTAAACTGTTTCCTTCTCCAATCGTCTCCCTTTAATCCGATAATTTTGACCGGCGGAAGTCTTGGCTTCGCGGCCCCGAGCCATTCAGACCCGAGGCCTTATCTAAAGTCGAGATCTCAGGTAAGATGTATATTCTGCATGCTCGCTTCCTAATAATGAGCACTGCAGAAAATTCACTAAAATTTCTTTAAATCTTCTGGAAAATTCACTAAAATCTCTTTAAATTTTCGAGTGTAGCTCTGAGATGCAATTTCTATTCCTGGTTTTATTGATTAAAAAATAAAAGTAGCTCATATGCGTTGTTTAAGTACAGATATTTGGCTATCATTAATTTGATTGGATTTACACATTATTATTTTGGGGAAGATTTACATTTAGGTATAAAGGGGGGGGTTGTCTAGTATGTCTCTATATATATTTAAAGTAAGTGGATAATATAATATTAGTAGTTCTAAGTAGTATAATTAGTCACTGTTGTAGTTATTAATTACTCAACGTTATTAAAAAGTGTTCTTCAAGAGTTTATTTGGATAGTTAAGGGTTCTCAGTTTCCTAGAGCAGTTCTACTCTCTCAGAGGAATAAACTGAAGAACGCTTAAGGGCTGTACATTAGTCCTTAATAGTTATTAGCAGTCATTGTATTGGTTTTAGGTTATTAAATAAATATCTGTTTATATTAAAGTTATTCGGAGGAGTTTGGTTTGGATGTCAGACATGCTTACTGACAAAGGAAACCAAATGTAATAAATCTATAAATAGATTCATAAACCACTAAAAAAAAAAAAATCAGGATGAATATCACCACATCCCCATGCCACTGGAGAGAGGTGTCGCTCGTGCGCTGGACAGTTCCTGACGTCACTCCGCCCACCTTATAAAGTCACACACCTGGCGAAACAAAACACCGACACGCGCACAGAGAGAGGGCAGAAGCAGTAAAGAGAGCAACTCATTTTAAAACCTGCATTATAAAACACCTCTTTTATGAATCTGGCTAGTTTCTCCTACTTCTCGTGCAGCATGTCTCCGGCGGAGTCGCAGTCCACGAGCCCGGCGGCGGCGGCGGCTGTGTCTCCGCAGGTGAGCTTGGACTCACCCTCACTGATCCATCAACATCTGCATCTTCATCATCAATCAGGCGCTAAGGACGCTGTTCCTGTGAAACCGGAACCGCGAGAAGGCAGCCCCCGGGCGGAGCAGGAGGAAGTGGTTTCGGCTGGTCAACCTGCCGGCAGCCGGCGGAGGAAGAGGCCCGTGCAGCGCGGGAAACCTCCGTACAGCTACATCGCACTCATAGCCATGGCCATCGCCAACTCACCGGAGAGGAAGCTCACGCTGGGGGGCATTTACCGCTTCATCACTGAGCGCTTTCCGTTCTACCGCGAGAACTCGCGCAAGTGGCAGAACTCCATCCGGCACAACCTGACGCTCAACGACTGCTTCGTGAAGATCCCACGGGAGCCCGGGAGGCCCGGCAAGGGCAACTACTGGACGCTCGACCCCGCCGCTGAGGACATGTTCGACAACGGCAGCTTTCTGCGCAGGAGGAAGCGCTTTAAGCGCTCGGACGTCACCACGTATCCGGCGTACGCTCAGAGCGCGGGCGCGTTCGCGTTCACCCCGAGCCCCGCGTCGCGGCAGCCGTATCCTAACGCCTTGTACCCGGCCATGACCTCGTGCTACAGCGGCTCTCCGTTACCCGGCTCTCCTCACGGGGCCGTGCTGCATCCCTATCAGCCGTCGGCGGGGGTCGCTCACGCGCAACATCAAGGACAAGGTCGGATGTTCAGCATCGACAACATCATCAGCCAACAATCCGTCGATCCCAGCGGCCCCGGAGCCGAACTTCACGTCGGGCTCGGTTCTGGAGATCTGACCTCGATGAGCGCGAGCTGCTCGGCGTTACCCGCCACTGACCCAACCAGCTTCCAGACTCAGTCTCTCAACCATACGAATTTGCTGAGCCGAAATAGCGGCTCTATGGCGCCTGCCTTCTCATCCTCAGCCTCTCCTCCGCACCTGACCTCTGCCACGCCGACCAGTTTCTCTCCCGGCGGCTACTGCACCGGAAGCCGGATGTCGCGGCCCGGCTCGTGCGCCGAGTACACCGAACAGCTTCTGGGACTCACGGGAACGAATTTGAACTCGTACAACAATTCGTACGCGCGACAAGCAAACTTCGCATCCGGGCTCGAGCGCTACATGTGACCCACATATCCTACACACGTCAAGACAGAATAAATATATGTTTGTAAAAGTTATTTTTAAATGGAATTGTGTCGCTATAACTGTATTGTTAGGTCCATTTTTTTTAACTAAAATTGGATGCATTTGGGATCTGGGGATGAGTGCATATTGTTAACAAATAACACATTTAACATTATAACTAGTCTAAATAATAATAAAGTATACTTTTCCTTGTTCCTCAATAGTACACCTTTTGTACCTTTTTAATATTTATCTTTGACTTGGAAATGTCGATATACTGTACCTTTTAAAATGATTAAGGTAGGCCTACTTATGTGGGTTTTTTTTTGTTGCGTAAAGCTTTAAAAGCAGGCATCTTTCCAGGTAAAAGATATACACTAAAGGTACAAAAAGTGTACCCTTGATGGTACCACCCCAAGCCACAAGCAAAGGTACGGTTTAGTACCACTATTCTCTGAAAGTGTGATTACGTTCGCTTTGTTTCCTTATACATGTCATTAGCAGTATGCTAATTTCTGTCATATCTCTACTGACTGACCAAAGCTGCCGTCAGATTTGTACTTTAATCCTCTGAACTTCTTTCTGAACTCAAATCATTAAAAAGTTCACCGTTTCTAAAACCAAAATAAAATTATTATTATTATTATTATTATTATTATTATTATTATTATTATTATTATTATTATTTTGGTGTAGTGAACAAAATCCTCTCAGAAAACGCTACACCAATGAAACGGGAGTTAGCATGAGCAAGTCTTGCTAGTCAGTCTCTAATATTACTTTAATAGGCTATTTATACAGATGTTGTATACTACTTAATGTTTTCATTGGCTTTAACTTAAAAATCTCACTTTATTTTGAACATTAGCTAATTTTGGTGTGTAGCTTGCTAAGCTAATAAACTCGTGATCTATGTCTGATTTGCGTTGCATTTTGACTGGACGAGGAGTAGTAGTGGACACGTTTGTTTACTTCTTTATTTTTACGCATAAGATGTAAATTGTAAGCAATAAACGGGTTTTCTAAAGCCTTTTGTTGTTGTTTTTTTCTTTCTTCTGCTGTGTTTATGTTTTCCAGATTCTCCTGTTGCTTATTATTATTATTATTATTATTATTATTATTATTATTATTAGTAGTAGTAGTCGTAGGAGTAGGAGTTCGCTTGCCAAGCCAAAATTAAATTTAAATTCAATAAAAAAAAAAAAATGATATTAATTTAAGTCATAAACATTATTTAAATGTAATGATTTATTAGTCGTTGTATTCTTTAAATATATTGCATTGTCACATTTTTATTCATTTGGCAGATTGAGACGGAGTTCAACACAAGCAGTGACTGATGGGATTTGAACTCGCACTCATCAATTCTGAAAAATCCAATCGTAGTCTGACCAGCTGCCAACACACAGGCCGAACTGGCCAAACTGGTGGACCATCTTTACCAGTTGGTAGATTTTTTGTTGACTTTACCAGTGTTATTTTGTTGAAAATTTTTTTGTTCATGTAGCCTGTGTCTGTCTGTCTGTCTATCTATCTATCTATCTATCTATCTATCTGTCTATCTATATATCTGTCTATATATCTGTCTATCTATCTATCTATCTGTCTATCTCTCTGTCTATCTGTCTGTGTGTCTGTCTGTCTGTTTGTCTGTCTTTGAACGGATAGCCTTCAACCACTGAACCATGACAATATATTTAATAAAAATAGGATATTAATTAATATACATTACTTTTGCACAACACAATGAATTAGTTTAAGGACAGAAATGTATCCTATCTTTAGTGAGACTTTTTTAGGCTTTAGGCTACTAATATCTTCAGTATCTTGAGATTTTATTCAAAAATTCTAACGGAAAGCAGAGCAGGTTTTTATTATTTATTATTTACTTATTCTTACTGTTTAAATAAATAAATAAATAATATATTTAGACTTTATTATGAGGAAGCTCCTACATGATCTATTCAGCTTGTTGTTATAACAAAATATATGTTTTAGATTAGTTTTACATTTTGTTAACGCTTGTTTAACATGATCGTGACTAGGATCAACGAGACTAATGAATTAAACCGGCAAATGATTACTAGACTGCTTATAGCACATTGTAAGGGGCAAAAGTTTCACTATAAAGGCTATAATTAGCCATTTTAGTGAACGTTAAAAAGCGTTCAGCCTTGACCAGGTAAATAAAACCCCTTGTCAGTTTTGTTGAAATAAATAATAATAATAACAACTCGCAGTTGTCACTTCTACCTCATTAAAGAAATGCATGCATTTGAAAGAGTCGGTAATACACTTTATTAATGTACACCATTTGTCACCGAGCTCGCTCCTGGAGAGCTACCTACCTGCAAAATGAAGTCCCAGCCCAAATCTAACACCTGATCCAACTAATTAAGTACACCGATCACCTGGATAAGACGTGTTCAATCAGGGTTAAAGTAATGGAAGGAAGATCTCCAGGAGGAGGACAAGGGTTGGGAAGCTGTGATTTGTGTATCTTAACACACCTTTGTCCCCTTTATGAAGAGCTGATGACCAGGACCATGTTGGCAGTAAAGGTGCGACACCATGTGGACACTCCAGTAACAGGTGTGTAGGGTGAATTCAGATATATTGGGACACTTCTTCGAATTTCCAAATTGCCTAAGTTTTTGTTTTTGCCATAAATAAAACAAATACAGCATTTTTTAAATGCTCACTGTGTTAACTATCTACCTATGAATGAAAAGTACGTATTTTATGTTCTGAAGTAGCATGATTTACTTTTTTTCTCACGGCAGACTGAAAGATATTTTAATGACGTTTAGCCATTTGGAACACGATTTCATTGGTTTGAGTTTCAGCCACAATTACAAGTTTTAAACATTTTAAACATTTGTAGCATACTTATTAATGGCATCAATTAAACACATTTTAATACAGCAGAATTTTAAATAAATCTTATCCAAATTAATCAGCAACATGTTTTAATATTATATGGACACAGACTGAGTAAAATTGACTACATATTAAGTTTTTGGTCTGAGTAATTATTCTATAATTAATTTCTTTACGCAATAACAACAGTAACAGGGTTTAGAAAATCGTCAGTCTCAAAGTTACACTGCTACACTGGTTGTTGCAATTTCTTTGGTATCCACTAGATGGCAATCAAGACTAAGATCATTTCTGGATGGTACTTAACTGTACCATTCCTTGATGCTGGAGGTGGTTCCCTTAAAGTGTACATACCTTTCTTTACCTTTATGTAAACATATGTTACAGTATGTTTTACCTAGTAATAGTGTTTACTCTGTAAAGTTTACCCTGTAAAGTTAAAACTTTAAAGTTGTGCTCTAATAAATTGTTATACCTTAAATAATTTGAAAGGTACAATATGTCCATATATCAGAAGGTACAAAAGATAAGCATATACCACCCCAGTGACAAGAAAATTAACGCCTCCTTTTCTGAGATTTTTTTTTTTTTTTTTTTTTTTTTTTAAAGATAGCATTGATTGATTGATTGGATTGACCGTTTTCCCTGCAAATTGATCAACAGGATTGTACCAAATACTCCAAATAACTGGATTATAATCCGAGAAAAACTACAATTTTCATGCCCAAGAATACCAGTTGGCCGCTGGGTGGCGCTGTTATCACCGTGTAAACACACTTAACCTTCATGGGTCAGAAAATAGCAATAGCCTATATATGTATGTGTATATGTGTATATAAGACTGTTTGGAGTCAGAAACAGCAACCAGAACCAACAAAGTTCTAATATTAAGACAAATCCGAATATATAATGCAATATCTGGATCATCCTTTTAAAATGAGAAAGCTTTGGTTTGTCCTGGCATTAACTTTATGCGTTTAAATGAGAAGTCTGTCCTTGGGCTCGGGATATTTAGTTTCCAAAAGTCACAGCGTAACTTCACTTTACAGACCATTTAATAACGTACTGATGTTAAATAAAAAAGGACAGTATTTTAAAAAATAATCAGAGTCCATTAAAAAAAAAAAAAGATTAAAAAAATCAATCAGCTCAACTGTGCCTAATAAACAATTAACTAATTTTGAGGGGTTTTAACAAAATCTGGCAACACCATTTCATCCCGTACTTATGAGTTGCTGCAACCCTTCTGACCCCTTCCTAGAGAGCTACATAGGACCTACATGTGGTTAGTATGCTTTTTAAATAATTATATTTATATTGTAATGTTTATCCCAAAAATGTTTCTTCTTCTTATTATTATTCTTATTCTTTTAAAGAACGTAAAGTGGTGTAGTGAGAATAATTATTTAATCATGACACTAGTGTGAGAATTTTTTGTTGTGTCTACTGAGCCCGTACTGTTCCATCAGTGTGGATCTATTCCTTTTTTTTTTGTCCTGTTACTGAGTCATGCTAAAATAAAATGCACCAAACCACTCTTTTACTTCCTACTTCTCTTGCTATATCTATTTTATTTTTTCACCAAAAATTAGTGACGCGAGGAAAAACGCAAATGAATGAACAGGGAAATTTTGGATGCAGTTATAAAGAAGAGTGATGCAATGAAGACGAAGATTTATTTGTTTGTTTATTTGTTTATTTTTTTGGCACCGCCCATGCTTGACTATTCATGTTTTTTTTTTATTTATTAGTCATGTGACAGATTGGAGCAGGTTGAAGAATACACGTGTGTGTGTGTGTGTGTGTGTGTGTGTGTGTGTGTTGGGTACGTATGAAAGCTATGTGAATAACGCAGACGGATGATGTTTTGAATTGTGACGGGTGTAGAAAAGCGCTGAGCGATAAGTCTTCATATAATAATATGAGGCGATAAAATAACAAAGGTTTTAAAGAATTTAAATGATTAATATTCTAGTTCATATTCTGACTAATTGTAAATTCAACTGTTAGATTATAACGAGTGAAAAATGTATTAGTATTATTATTACATATATTCATTATAGTCCTACATACCTTATTATTACACATATGCAAATTCAATATATATGAGGTATATAAGCTAGAAATGAATTAATTAACCCCCATAACTCTAAGGAAACGCGGATGTTTCATCGTTTCCACTCCATAAGTAACATTAGCTTATTCATTTAGCATTTCCATGTAGTTACTGAATGAACAAGGATATTCATGAATAATTTGACAATTAATAAATAATCAGGCCTATAAGGTTACTGGACTCAATACATTTAAATAAATGTAATAGGTTATATTCAAATGACGGTGAGTTTACAACAGTGCAAATAAATAATTCATCATAAGCTTTATTTAAATAGGCTAACTGAAATGATATGTGTTTAAGTATTTAGCGAATGTATTATTTAATCTACAGATATGTAAGTTATAACCAGATCGTTTTTATTTTAAGGTTCTATACAGTAGGCTGCTGTTTCTAAAAAACGTTTCTAAAGATGCTACAAAATGACAGCACTTATGTCCGATAGCCGATGAGTGAGTCTCGTGTTTGTTTGTTTGTTTGTTTGTTTTTAAACGTGTAAATTAGGCTACTATCAGTTTATCAATTAGGATAACGATGCACTGCAGCTCACTGACACAACCTGACAAGGTTTATTTAATCATAAACATTTTTACAATTCTAAAATGACTTAAATAAATAATTTTTAAAAATAGTGATAGCCTAATAATGCAGTAACGTTTTAAATAAGTTAACAGACTTTTTTTTTGTTTTTAAGTAAGAATTTACAACACAACTTAACTTTTGGTGAGTCTGTGAAGTCGGCGCACGCGCACGGGCGCGCACACACACACACACACACACACACACACACACGCACGCACGCACGCGCGCGCACACACACACATACACCTTTGCCTCCTCCCTTTTTCACTGCTCTCTGCTATAAACTTTGGTTACGGACACGTCGGTCACGTGACCCGTGGGATAAATAGTTTTTGAGAAGCATGAGGAGGGGGTAATAGACTCCGGAGCTTGTGCGGGGCGCACCGCGCTGCCTCCGTGCGTCATCATAAACACACAGATTCTCTTTAAAAAAAAAATGAAGACGGAAAGACGCGGGTCCGGTCCGGACTGATTACTGACCTCAGCAGTGCGCGCTCACGGAAGACCGTATACGAGACCTGGACGCGGAAGGAGTGAGAGGAGGAGGAAGAGGAGGACAGCACGAACCCCCCAGCATGACTCTGGGGACGGACGTGTCGGAGAGCCCGGCGCTGTCCGACGACGTGGACATCGACGTGGTCGGCGGCGACGGCGTGAGAGACGGGAAATATCTGCGCCATCCTCGCGTTTTCCATCTGGACCACGACTCCGACGACCCTCTGTCGTCCCACGAGGTCGGGGAGGGCGCCGCCAGTGGGTGCCCGGATGACGACCGCGTCGGGGCTCGAGGCGAGTCCGGAGCCGCCGCTGACCCATTAATAGGGGACAAACCGGCGAAAAACGCGCTAGTGAAGCCGCCATATTCGTACATCGCATTAATCACGATGGCCATCTTGCAGAGTCCGAAGAAACGGCTGACTCTGAGCGAGATCTGCGAGTTCATCAGCAACAGGTTCCCGTACTACCGCGAAAAGTTCCCAGCGTGGCAGAACTCCATCCGGCACAACCTGTCGCTCAACGACTGCTTCGTCAAGATCCCACGCGAACCCGGTAATCCGGGAAAGGGCAACTATTGGACGCTGGACCCGGAGTCGGCCGACATGTTTGACAACGGCAGCTTTCTGCGCAGACGGAAGCGCTTCAAGAGACACCAGAACAGCGACGTAGTTCTCCGTGACGCGGGCGGATTCCTGCCGGGATTTGGATACGGCCCTTATGGCTGTTACGGCCCTGGTGCCGGTGGCGCCGGCGGCTACGGACTGGCCCTGCAGAACTTCCACGCGTACCATCACCACCACCACCCGGCTGGGACGTTCCCTTTCCAGGGCGCACCGTGTCCCCTTCCCGCCGTGCCCTCTTCCATCTTCTCCTCGTCGCCGCACACCGTTCCGCCCTCTCTGCTGGGAACAGATCTAAGGAAGCCCTTCTACCCGCAGCTCGGTCCCGCACTTGCGCCTCACAAAACGGACACGAACACATCGCGCCGCCCTTCTTTCTCCATAGACAACATAATCGGTGCGACCAGCTCGCCTCCTTCGGCGCCTTACAGCGCGCAATTACCGGCGGGTCAGGCGCAGATCTTAGCCATGCTCACCCCACCGTCCTCCAACCACTTGAACCTCTCTCCGGAAACGATCGCACGCAACTCGTGCGCGGACTTCCTCCGGTAAAACGAGGACGACGAACTTTTTTTTTTTTTTTTTTTTTTTTTTTTTTTGAGAGCATTTCTAGTCGTTTTCCCAGAACGGCACGCGAGCCTGAATGCGCAGTCCGTTTTTAAAATTCGACATTTTGCTAAGGTAGGAACTGACTTTTTGTGAGGCTAAAATTCTCTCTTTTTCTTGTGGAAATTTGAGAGTAAACAAACAAACAAATAAACAAACAAACAAAAACTTTAATTAATTACGCTATATTTATGAACTGTAAATATGTACAATATTGAGAAAACAACATCGTGTGCATTTAAAAAAAAAAAAAAAAAAAAGAAAAGAAAGAAAGAAAAGGTAGTCCGAGGTTAACCTTTGACCTTTGATCTCCAGTCCAGCTGTTTTTAAACAGGAAACCATTCAGTTAATTTGATCTCATTGTGAACGCTGGTTTTTCCTGTCGGCGCGCTTACAGATTGTTATTGATATTGCTATGGTTTATATATATATATTTTTTTTGTGAGTTTTGTGAAAAACGAAAGCACTGTTTAGTAGTAGAGAGACCGAAAATATCGACTCAGGTTTACTTCTTCTTTGTTTTTCCTTATTTTATTATTATTATTATTTTTTGAAAAGCACATTGCCAGAGACAGTGGGGTTTCCACCCGAACAGCGGTATATCAGTGTCAAGTATAGCTGTTTTTTTTTTTTTGTTTTTTTTTAAATATATATAATTTTTTATTTTATTTTACATTTTATTTTATTTTTTTGTCTTTAGACAGAAACTAATGATGTGGCGTTGATGTAACTCGCATTACCTCTCCTACTGTCTGACTGTGCATACGTTTCCCCCCTTATTATTACATTGAAGATAATCTGTGAAGAGAATGTC
>JANDJT010000190.1:30447399-30464110 GCA_024331685.1 Stegophilus panzeri | reverse complement strand
CCCCCCACCCCCCCCCCCCCCCCCCCATTTAATTTTCATGATCCTGTTATTAAAGCCATATGAGACAATAGGAAATAAGGGGGAAATATCTCTTCAGGCTTTAACAAGACTCTCAACACACAATACAATACTATTATAATTTCTTACAGTAACTCATTCAGAACAATGAAAACGTTCTCATACATAACAAATACTGACTGATAAATATTTATACAGTACTGTACAAAAGTTTAGGCACCCTATTTTTTTTTATTACAAACTTTGTAATAGATTTTTTTATTTTAATTTGATGACTTCTACATTATCAAGCCAGTACACAAAATATTTTAGATTCCCAAACATTCGGGTTTTTTTTTTCCAGCACAAACATAAACATTACAGAAAAACGTTATGTATGTCAGTAAACGAAGCCGAGTATTAAGTCGTAAGAGACACTTTTCAGACAAAAAAAAAAAAAAAAAACATGAACAATGAAGGCTGCTGGATTTCGCTGCAAAAATAAGCGAGTGCGACTGACAAAGTCTCCAGAAGAACCGTGTCTGGTTCTGCAAGATGCTCAGTAACACTTACAGCTCATTTCCTTATAAACCTGCACTAATTCTACCTGAGACCTCTATTTTAATGTTAATTTTTTTTTTGTCACACTAAATATTGACTTATAAACATTATAGAAACGTTTAATTTCATAATTTTGAAGGCATCTTTGCTCTACAGCATTTCTTTGCATGTAGCTAAAACTTTTACACAGTACTGTACATATTGCTGACTACATTAAGATTAAAAATGTGGTGGTGGGGGGTATTTCCAAACCATATATATGTTTCAACAGTGTGTGATTTATGCTCACATGTAGGAGGACGATCCCCTGAACCATGAGTTAAAAAAAAAAATAATAATAATCACCTCCTTGTCAAACTTTCATCCCTGTTTCCCCTCTTCCTCTGAATAATTATATGACTTACTATCAGAGTTTTATTTTTCCTAGACATCAAGGTACTTTGGCGTTATCAGGGGCGTCAAACCAAGATCTCTTATGATAACCGGAGTAAAATAAAGACAGATCTACGAAGCTAAATAAAGAGAAAATATCACGAAATTGCCTTAATATTTCATTATCACTTAGGATGTCACGGGTTAAGTCTGTTTTTACGTCCTACCATCCCTCTCCGTTGTTCTTGATGATTGTTTATGGGACATAATTAAGACATTTTGCTAGCACATTAAGGATAATTTATAGCGAACACTTTCCGGTTTTTGGTTTCTGACACTGTATGGAGCATTATTATCTGTACAAATAGGCAATAAGGATGTAAAGGCAGTTGTAGCTCCATCTTAAAGCTGAATCTCATTGCTAACAAGATCAGACTCAAGGAAGAGGCGTGGCCTAAAATGTGCAGCGATTTGAAGGAAAATATACCCAACTACTGGTTTCTGACGCTAAAGATTTTCTGTAAAAATGAAAGGCTGAAAGGATGTTCCAGAGATTAAAAAAAAAACAAAAAAAAAAACATCATAGTTCCATCTTGAAGCCGATCCTCAACGCATAGTTTAGTAACGAGAGTCAGAGAGGAGGCGTGGCCTAAAGTTTAAATGTGAAGTGATCTGAATTATAGATGAATATAATCCCAATTTAATTGTAATAGGATTAAAAAAAAAACCAAAACAATAACAGAACACAAAAACACTCTGATATTTGAAGAACAAGTGTTCAAATGGTTTCACAGTGATTTGGGTGATGAGGCTAAACTGCTAGCTATAAGCTTCCCTTACTTGTTAGCAACACTAGCACAAAATGAAGACATAGACGCCTTAGCTGATCGACAGACTTTTTTTTTTTTTGATAATAAGGAAATTGTGCGCGTTTCATTTTTGCCAGGACTGCTCAAGTAGTTTTCGATCGTTTCTAATATTTAAAGCATGAGAAACGTGAAGTGAGTTGTGGGCGTGGACTACTTATCACTCGTGGAGAGAGGAGCTCAGGTACTAAGCTTCCTTTAGTGGTTTTAGCTTGCCCTAATCTTCCAGAAGAGCCCTGTGCATGTGGAGTTAGATGCCCCTTTAGCTCTTTGTGTTGCCCTTGGAGAACCTTTGCTAATGCTGTTTTTGAGCCTAGAAGCACTGTGTTATGGAGGACGTGTGTGTGTGTGTGTGTGTGTGTGTGTGTACATACATGTGTGCGCTAAAGGCTAAAGGTTCTGAAGTGGGTTGTGGTTTTCAGCTCCAAAGTTCAAAGTGAGGAGGCCTGAAAAGCAGGAAAAGATGATGAGACCTCTTCAGAGCGTCTTATGAAAAAAATGTTAGGGCTAAAGAAATAAAAGCCGGCCTGAAACAATGGCAGGGCCCTCGGTGCGAGGCAGCCACGGAGGGGCTGAAGTGGGCTGAGATTGCAGAGAGCAGGGTGCAACAGAGGGGCATCTGGCCTCATAATGTCCCCGCGTGCGATTAATAATACCCCCGAGTAATTTCGCCCTCCGCACTCCTTCGCTTTTTTTTCCCCCTCACTGAAAGGCTATGGAGAAAGTATTTCTGTGTGAGTTTGTGTGTACATGTACGTGTGTGTGTGTGTGTGTGTGTGTACCGCCGGCAGAGAAAGTGACGGAGATGAGGTTAAGTGGGGTTGTTTAGATGTAACAGATGCCAAGTGAGGGAGTGCGCAAGCGAGAGGGGGGAATGAAAGAGCGAATGCGGATGGCTGAGGTTCTGAAAGCAGCCAGAAGCATGAATAACATAATTGCCTAGAAATATCCTCTTCTTCTTTTTTTTTTCTACTGCAGGATGTGATGCGACTATACACTGAGAGATGAATATACGTAAGAGCATATCAATATTCTTCCCAACTCACATTAAAGCTCCTATTTTCTCCCTGGCCACCTACATGCTCCTTCTCTTTTTTCAGAGGCGGATGAATCACTAGCATGAGCACATGGCGTAACCGAAAGAGTCGGCGCTGTCGAAAAATCGCCATGAGACAGCTTCGCGAATGTTAAAAAATTAAAATAAAAAAAGTTAGAAACATTAACTGTAGAAACGTTAATTGTGTCTTTACGTGAATGTTCAGTTTACTGCGATAGGATCATCGCTAGCAAATCTGTTAGCTGGCTAGTTACAATAACGCTAATTGCATTTAACAGTATTGACATCGTAGCATTGCTACTAATCTAGTAGCTTTAATCAACCAAAACAAAATATTAATTTGTAAACAGAATATCTTTTAAGTCATCAAGTTATCTAACTGCTTCTTGTCTGTTGGCTTTTGTTGAGCTGTTATTTGGAATGGACGTAGCTTTAAATGTACTGTAAGTTTAGTTTTAGCCAACTGCCTAAAACTTTTTAAGCACTTTTCTTTTTGCCCAGAGCTGCCTACACAGAGCACAGTTCTTTTCCATATACGTTTCAAATTCATGATTAGCGCGCCAACTGTGAGTTTTTACTTATTCGTTATTGTCCATGTTGCTAATATGGCTGAAACTAGCATGTTTTTTCTTCTTTCTACTAAATCAAATTTTAAGAAAGCTCCCTATTAGCAAAATGTATTAAAGCGCACCTATTATGGTTTTGAATCGTGCCTAATTTTGTTTTAAAGCTCTCATACAATAGATTTACACGCATCCGAGGTCAAAAAACACTTTAATGTGCTCATTATATAAATTGCAGCAGGATCACAAACGACCCGTTAAATGATCCGTTCTAAAGGATTCGTTCTAAACTCCTCCTTTCAGAGAGCATACTCTGCTCTGATTGGTGAGACGTCCCAGTCTGTCGTGATTGGTCTACCACTGTCAGCGTGTTTCAGAAAGGAAACGCCCACTACTGTAACGAGTTTCAGCTCCGTCTGTCAGCGAGCAGCCGATGAAGACCGGAGGTGGGGCTTATTGTTACAAACCTACATAGGTTAGTACAGGAAGTAAAGTCTGGAATCACTAACGACTCGATTCAGCTGTTCAGAATCGATTCCTTCTTTCAGGAGTCGATAACTCCATCTGTCGTGCGCTTTGAATTTTTGAAACTTTGCAGACTTTTTTACATTCACAAACAGTTACGTATATAACACACTACAAGAAAGGTAATATTTGAAAAACCATAATAGGTGCACTTTAATGCCAGGCTGAGTAACGCAGGGATTTACACAGTACAATTTCTGGACAAATATTCGCTGTTACAGACGAAAATCCCACATTGTAAAGGAATTCTTAGAAAGCATAACGTGACGCACTCATCAGCGGCTGATTTACTGCGGCCAAAACGAAACATGCTAATATCCTAACATTAAAAAAATATTCTTCTTACCTCAACCTCAGCTTGATGAATGTTGGTCTTTATGTGAGCCCGGTTTTTGCACAAGTTGATTATGTGATTATGTGATTTTGTGATTTTGTGATTTTGTGATTGTGTCTGTATTTACTTTTACTCTCTTTCTCAGTTCTTTCCTCTCTACTCTTCCTCTGTTGCCAGGCCGTGTTTTGGTTTTTGTGCGCAGGAAGTTTTAAGGATGTGGTAGCGGCCTGGGAGGCCCGAATTGGACCCCCCAACACGCCGGAGGAACAGGAAGTGAGCTGCGAGCTGCATGTCCACCCCTGTTTGTGTTTCCCTGCTGGCTTGGGCCGCTTCTGTCGCAGCCCATTGTGGCCAGGACAGATTGATGAGGAGCAGTGGCAGGAAGCGGAGAGAGCGGAGGGAAGAAAATATATTTAAAAAAATGACTGGATCAGCTTGAGTCATTCGCTTCTCCTTCTTCTTCTTCTTCTTCATGTTTTTTATTTTTATTTTTATGTCCACTTCCTCCTACATGCATGCTTGACTTTCTCCTGGTTGATTGTGTTTTGGTTTGGACTAATGTCACTCATTGTGTTTTCCAACTCTGGTAACACGCAATTCAAATTTTGTAGATTTTAAAACTAAAACATCAATACACGTGCTATAACTCAGTATCCAGAAACATATACAACCACTTGCATTGGAAAAAAAGCAATTTCATGGATGCGCTCATGGTGTATTTTTCAAATATAATCTGAATAGTATCATTTTTGGCACAAATGTTTACCATCGCATTTATTTATTGGAATTATTGGAAAGTTTTATTTATGAAAGGCCAAAACCCCTTGGATTGTGTTAATCTGTCGATTCTGCATCATATTCATCAAATTAAAAACAAACTTCAGAAAGATTCAAAAGTGCTGCAAAAACTTGTTATTAATAATCAATAATAGAACAAAACTTATAATAGAACAATAATAAAAAATTGCAGCGCTCTTGGTTATCTGTTACAAACCCACTTTGAAATCAGATTTATAATCTATTTAGATATGTAAATATACTATATCATCTGAATATGTATAATTAGATGTTCTCGTTTTAAACATTTTGTTTCTAAATGTAAATACGGAAATTGCACGCACGGTGAGTTTTAAGCGTGAAATTTTCGATGTTTCTGCTTAACGATCTTGCTCTGACTTAAGGAAGCCCGTTTCCGCCACAGATAAAAAAAATGATAAAAAGGCCATTGCGACTTTATATCTCGTAATTCTGACTTTATTTCCTGCAATTGAGAGTTTAAATCTCTCAATTCTGACTTTTTTTCCTGCCATTTTGAGTTAGTGGCTCACGATTAACTAATCCCCACAAAAAGATCATAAAAGCATGTTTATAAGTTTCTGAAATTTTGGGTGACCTTAAGTGTTTTTTTTTAACAAATAATCGAGTTAGTATGGAAGCCCATTTCCACCACAGCAGAAAAAAAAAATTCGAACGTAATCGCGAGTTTATATCTCACAATTCTGACTTTATTTCTCGCAATTACGAGTTTAAATTTCACAATTCGGACTTATTTTCTCGCAATTTTAACATCTCACGATTCTGATATTTTTTTCTCACAATTGCGAGTTCATATCGCAAAATTTTGACTTTATTTCTCAAAATTTAGACGCCCACTTGACACAGTACCTGAAATGTGGCTAACTTCAAGTAACGAGTGTGGGCGAGCGTCTGGTTTTCCTTGTCTTGACTAGCCGATTATTGTGTTCTTACTGTAGCTATGTAGCCTATTTATAGAGAATGATTGATGCTTTGTTGGTGCATTCTTTGTAGTTCACTAAATGTCAAGTGGATGTCTAAATTGCGAGAAATAAAGTCAAAATTTTGCGATATGAACTCGCAATTGTGGGAAAAAATGTCAGAATTGTGAGATGTTAAAATTGCGAGAAAATAAGTCTGAATTGTGAAATTTAAACTCGTAATTGCGAGAAATAAAGTCAGAATTACGTTTTCATTTTGTTTTTCTGCCGTGGTGGAAATGGGCTTACATACTAACTTGAATATATGTTGAAAAAACACTTAAGGTCACCCAAAATTTCAGAAACTTATAAACATGCTTTTTTCCAGGGATTAGTCAGTGTCTACTCTAACCAAAGTGTGAAAATTGTCACTGTATAAGTTGACATAATTAAAAAACATCAACATAGTTATACAAGCCTATCTTCTTCCAATATGCAAATCCAGATCATCCAGGATTTTCTGAAGCCTTGCTTTTACACTGGATTTCCAGAGGATTATGCAGCGAAGTCTCGCTTTGATGTGAAATGTGTAAATATAGACCTCAATTTTACAAAACAATTTATTTAGAAATGAGAACATGTAGCTGAACATTGATGTATGAGGTGCCTGTATGAAGCTTTGGGCATGTAGTGTTAATAATTTAAGCGATTCATTAGCCTAAATAAGCAAACGTCAGACATGCAGTACACAGTCTGTCTGTGCAAAAGAGAAATTTGTGCGCGTTTCATTTTTTTCATCAACCTGTTCCTTTAAGGAGACGAGAACTGACCCGTGACGAGCCGTCCTGTGGGACGCCGGTCTAATATACGGCCTCAGGTGACATCCCCGAATTTATTAAGGCGACTTCTCAACTAACGCACCTCCCAGAAGACCAGTTCAGCTGCATATGCTGTGCCAGGGCTTGGCCACATCTTTTAACCTTCATGCTTGCTGCTGTGTAGATCTTTTTCAGGGGTTTGGAAAAGGTTTGTAAAGGCAACATCGCTCTTTCTTTGTCCCTTAAGCATACACTTCCAGAACTGTGCAGTTGTTCGATCTGAGGAGTTCCAGAACTTTTTTTTTTTTAAGTTCCTGAACTCTCATGATCAAACAACAGAATGGTTCCTGGAATCAGATCCTGATTTTTTTCCTCCAATAAAACTACAGGAACTGTGACTGTAATGTAAAATGAGTGACACCAAATGTATTTTTAGCACTCAGAGGCCGCCAGTTTGGCGAACAAGAAACGAAAACAAACTTGGAGGACAGTGACGGCAAAAAAAAAAAAAAAAGAGAGTCTTGTTAGTGAGCAAATATACAGAGATTTATGACATGTTGAAGCTCCTATGATGGAATGGAACTAAAAATAACAGCTTGTGCATGTTTGGGACGTTCGCCAGTATGCGATGTGACCACAGATGAAGATTGTTAATGTGCCGTCCGGGTCACGGCACCACGTTGTTAGAAGTTCCACTTTATGCTAATTTTACTCAAACTGTAGCTTCGTATTCAAATTTCTTTTGCGTTTCAGCCTCCAAAGCTACAGCGAAGTCAAACAATGTCCTCATCACCGGAGTTACACCAAACTTTATATCGTCTGCTTTAGAAATCAGAATGAGAAAAGTCAATATAACAGCAAGCTGGGATGGTTAGTGTTGTTATGATTACAGTGAGTGTACTGTGTGTGTTTTTAATTCAGCATTGCGATGATTTCACAGTTTGAGTTTGCCTGCTGTGAGCACCATGCTACTTGCTACGTGTGTAAAAAAAAAAAAAAAAAAAAAAAAAAAAAGCATCATGTTTTATATCTTTTCCATCATGTTTTATTTCAAATTTGAAGTGAAAGTGAAAAGACAAAAACTTCACTGAAATGTTTCTGACATAAAGCAAGTCAAGTATTTATTTATTTTTTTAAAAACCCAATTTTCTCAGATTTTATTTTGAAAAAACAAGAAAGACAAGATTTTTTCTAGAAAAGTGTCTATGTTCTTCTTTAAATCTCCTAAAAAAGGTTCTTTGATCTAGACACTAATGACTTTCTCATTTAGTGATGTATAGCAAATATTTCAACGTCTCTGTTAGCTGCTGGAACACCCGGTTATTTTACTATGCGTCATTTCGGGTGTGCTGTGTTTGAATAAGGTGTGTGTGTGTGTGTGTGTGTGTGTGTGTGTGTTGCACAGTATATCCGTATCTGGTATCTATGTGTGTGTTTGTGGCTTGCACTGTAAATCCATATCTGGCATCTGTGTGCATGTTTGTGTGTATGTGTAGTGAGTGTGTGTAGTGACAGCAGTGTGTGTGTGTGTGTGTGTTGGCCTTTGTGTTGACACAGCAGTGATTTAGGCCAGCGAGTGGGTGAATGAATGAGTGTGTGTGTACGTGTGAAGGGGAGATTGTGGAGCTGGTTTGTGTACACAGATGCAGAGAGAGAGAGAGAGAGAGAGAGAGAGAGAGTGAGAGAGAGAGAGAGAAGGAAAGGGAAAGAGAGAGAAATGGAGAGAGAGAGAGAGAGAGAGAGAGCGAGGGAGAGAGAGACGTGTAAGTGTGTGTGTGGGGTAATCGGAGGGATTGTCTTCCCCCCTCGACCCCTCCTTGGCCCCGGCGGCGGTTCTCCAGGGTCCCTCGGTTCCTCAGGAAAAACATCTCAGCTCCTGTCACCTCTGAACCCCGAACTCGGCCTGTTTATGTTGGCCAGGACGCCTGACAGCTTTACTGATGTTACATACAGCCACACAGGGACGTAGAGAGCAGGGAGGGGGACAGACAGAAGGAGAGAAATGGAGAGAGAGAGAGAGAGAGAGAGAGAGAGAGAGAAGAACCAAATGAATTGAGAGAGAGGCAGACAGACAGACAGACAGACACACAGACAGTCAGACAGCTATATGGATAGATAGATAGATAAATAGATAGATAGATAGATAGATAGATAGAGGGAGACAGGCAGAAAAACAGTAGTAGTAAGAAGTAAAGGACAGTAAAGAATAAAAGATGTGAAAAAGGGAATGAGTGGGAAGGCAAACACAAGTAACAAGAAAAGAAAAAGAAAGAAAAAGAAAGAACAAAAGGATTGAGAATGGGATAGAGAAAATAAAAGAAGACGAGAGAAAAGTGAAGGAGAGAAGGAAGATGAAGAAGGCAGTAGCAAAAAGGAAAGTAAGGTATTGAGAAAGGGAGTGAGATTTATGGAGGTAGAGGTAGAATGAGAGATATGGGAACAGGGAGCAAGAGAGAATGAGGTAAAAAAACAAAGTGAAGAAGGGAGAGAGAGAGAGAGAGAGAATGAAAAAGAAAGCAAATGCAGCAGGAACGAGTTAGGGAGTGAGAGGCAGAGTGAAAGATGAAGCTAAATCGAGCGAGAAAGAAGAGGAGTAGACAGGGAAGGAGAAATGGGAGGAAGAAATGAGAGAGTTCAAGGGAGAGACGGGAAGTGGGGAAGGAGAGAGAAAGGGATAGTGGGAGCAAGAGAGATGGAGGAACAGGGAGGTAGGTAAAAGGAGAGAAGGAGAGAGGATGAGGAAGAACAAAGGGAGAAGGAGAAACTGAAGAGAAAAAGGAGCTTGGAGGAGAGAGAGGGCGTGAGAAAGGGATAGATGGAGCAAGAGCGATGGAGGCACAGCGAGGTAGGTCAAAGGAAGAAGGGAAGAAGAAGGGAGAGGGAGAAAAAGATGAAAAGAAAGAGGACTGAACCAGACAGGAAGTGAGAGAAGGAGATCAATAGAAAGAAGTAGAGAGGGGAAGAAGGAAAGGGAGGAAGTAGAGATAAAGGTATAAAGGGCGCAAGAGAGATGGAGGTAAAAAAGGAGGGAGAACAGAGAGAGAGAAAAGAGAGTGGAGAAGAGAGAGAGAACGTTAGTGGCTAGCCACAGTGTAGTAGAAGCTCTTTAGCGAGGTTATGTGCTAATGCTAACATGAAAGTAGAGAGGAAAAAGGGAAAGAAGAAGAAAGGATGAAAGGGACAAATGTGCTTTAATTCCTCAACATTCTGCTAGAAAAACATTACGAGCAGCCGAGTTCGTGGAAAAGGCTTTGGCTCACACAAAAGCATTCGAATCATCAAGGTATTCAGCTGCTGTCATTTTCCCGCGATGGAGGAGAGAGCGATACACGAGCCTGTCTGGATCGATAAAACCAAAACTGAACACTGGTGTAATCGTGTTTGAGAGCGTGTGGGTGTGCTGCCTCTCGGGCCTTTTCTGCCTCAGCTGAAAGCTTTTATGCCTCTCAATGCAGGAAAGAACACAAATGTTGAACAGACAAGTTCCTGGTTTTAGTGACGTCCCTGAAGATTTTACAAAATGGACGTCCAGGAAAACACTTTCTCTATAAGCACCGACTCACCAGAGGCATCCATGAACGTCAAGTTTTGGGTCAGACATACAGCCAGAGAGAGAGAGAGAGAGAGAGAGAGAGAGAAAGAGAAAGAGAAAGAGAGAGTGTGTGTGTGTGTGTGTGTGTGTGTGTTTTCACAGATTTTATTAGCGAGCTAGCAAACATGTGCTAACCTGACAGGATTTCTGAAAGAATTTTTAAGGTATGTCTTCACCATGAACGCTAGCCAAGTAGCTAACATGAGCTAACCTGACAGGACGTTATACAAATTTTTTAAGTATATTCATAAATATTCATTAATCCTCTTTACTAATGATAGCCAAGTAGCTAACATGAGCTAACCTGACAAGATTTCTACATTTTTAAGGACTTGTTCATAAATGTTCAAAAGCTTCATTGCGGAACTTAGCCAGCTAGCTAATTAACATTATTTCTGAAGGGTTTTAAGTCATCTTTATAAACGTCAAACCCTCCACTGCTTACTTTGACAGTAGTTCTGAAAGAACATATATTCATAATTATTAATAACCTTCATTGCTACAGTAATACTAGCCAATTTACTAACAGACTGACAGGATTTTTCATAAAAGTTAATAAGCTTCACTACTCATGCTGGCCACGTTATTAGCATGGGCTAACCTGACAGGATTTCTTGAATTTTAAGTACTTTAAAGTCTTATTCATAAAACGCCACTGTTAAAACTAACCAACTAGCTAACATGCCAAGTTAGCGACAGCCAAGTAGCTAACATGAGCTAACCTGACAGGAGTTTTGAAGGATTTTTAAGTTACATTAATACATTTTTAAAACCATCACTGATTTCTGAAAACATTAAGATATTCATAGATGTTATTTTATTTTTATTTTTATTTTTTTACCATTAATGCTAGCATTAATAATACATTGTCTGCATATTAATGGTCTCTCTCTCTCTCTCTCTCCTTTCCCCCTCCTGTTTGTGCTCAGCAGGAGCCGTGATGATGGTGTTTGGAGCAGTCCGGTTCCCTCAGGTGTGTTTATCCGTCCAGAGCAGCTGGACAAGCTGTAAAAACACAAACAAGCTTTGAAGCGGTGCTGCGTGTTGTTTCGGGACAGATCAAGTTTCTCCACCACACACCACCAGGCCTACGGGACACACACGTTCTCACACACACACACACACACACACACACACACAATGTTTAAAAATCTCAGCAACGCTGCTGTGCCTAATGCACTCGTACCACCACCACCATACACACTTCCATGTAGTAGTGTCACTGCTGCACTGAGTTAGGTCTAACATCTGGTTAGCAGTGGTCCTATGGTGGTCCCTCTCACTGATGGATGGAGTAGAGGGGGGGCTGACACATTGTACATAGCAACAGATGGGCTAGTGAGTAATTATAGCCCTACAACAAGTAGGACTTTCTGATAAAACGGCCAGTGAGTGTAGCTAATCATGGTGTACCTAATAAACTGACAACTAAGTGTATAAACTGGGAAGTGATTGGCTTTTAATGACCGTGTGATTAATCACCTTGTTCACTTCACTTGTTTGCCTCCTGCACTGTAGTTTGCTTGTCTTATCGGCGGTAGCGATAACCCGCTTGAACCCTTTGACAGTTGCGCCATCTGACTGTCGATTTCTCTTTGTAGCTCCTTTTAGTGCTTCCCAGCGTTCCAACTGGAATTAACATTCAATGCAAATTGAATTTGTCCATTAAAATTAAACACATTTTTTCCCTCCAAAATCATCTACAAGCACAAAGAGAGCATTCAATGTAATGCTCGATTTACCATATGCTGAAGACCTCAGTGCTTCATTGCTTTTGGGAAACTCACCCCTGGTCAGTTTGAGGCTCTAGACCTTGTTACTCCTCAGTGCAGGTCTAAAACAGGCCTATATACAGGCCTATATACAGTATATATATATTTTTTTATTAAAGACTCAGTACGCTATTCATACATAGCAAAAATAGAGATATAAATGAATACTCCTGTGTTCTATTCATATTTCGAATATGCAAATATCCTAATTAGCCACATCCACCACCCACCCTCCCTGGCCTGAGGTTTAGTGGTTCCCTGAGTTGTTTGGTTGAAATCTATCTTGAGAAACATCATCAGGGTAGGCGAGGAGAGATTTGTCCACACCGACTGACCCTTTAGTCAAAATATATATGAAACACAAGGTAAAATCTTCACTCTTTCTAAAGGGTTCTTTGGATAGGTAACAGTAGCTTCCAGAACGTTCTCGCAAACAACCCCATGTCTTGACCACCCATTATTTGCTTTCTTGAATATGTTTTTTCCCCCCTACTGGGCTGTTTCAAGGAACTTGCAGAGGTAGACGGATGGAGAACTCCTACCCCAGTGCAGCGTGTCAGGATAGCAAAAAAGACGAACATAGCATGTACTCACTTCATTTAAATGTGGCTAGTTTGAATGTGACTTTCAAAAGTGCAGCACACAGAATCTGTCTTTATAGTTAGAGTGATATTCGTATTGGCTATTTCATTCATTTGTAAAAGAAATGAATAAAACATTCATTCAATAAATGAGAAGATTGTGAGTTCCTGTAATGACACCATTTTGTAAATCACATGGAGAAGCGACCCCTAGTGTAGGAACCCTGGTCTTGGTCTTACTTGTGTCTTGATGACTAGCGACAGTCTCACAGGGCCTTGATTTGGTCCTTGGCGGTAGCTCTTTAATTATATTTTCTTAGAGCTTGTAAGTACCTCATAGTAAAGCTGATATTCTGCAAAAGTAACTCCTTCTGTGAGAACTAAAGCTTGAGTTGTATTCAGTGAGCCTGAACACCTCGGTAATCAGTAACGTATATGGAGTAACATCTGGAAAGATTAACCATGCAGAGAGATCGAGTCCTCATGCCCCATGCTGTCGGTATAACCCTGACTAACCTTTGACCTCTGATGATCTCGCCTGTCCCTGCTGTTCTAGGACACTGAAACAGCATGGACTCTTCTTCTCTTGCCTTTATGTTCACGGTTGAACTTTGCCACTTTTTCCCATGTCTCTCTCACTATGTCTCTGATGGTCACTCCGTCTCTACAGTCTCTTTCTCCATTTTCCAATTCCCTCCATCATACTCACCCACTCTCACTGGCTTAAATGATCTCACACTCGGTGCTGGATTGTTTGCACAAGTGCGGAGTCCATACTTTCACCCAGCGCCCCTTGATGTCTCTTCAACAACTGCAGCATGGCAGTAAATATCGGAGGTTGCGGTTGTCCTAGCATGCATGCATGATGGACTTACTGTTTGTGGTTGCAGCCAAACCAAAAAGAGTTGCTAACTCAGCTATGTTTCTGAACCCTCTTGATTAAAAATAAATTCAGCAATGTCTTGTGTACCTGGATTATTATGCGAAAGAGCTGGAAATGCATGGCTGGGACAGAGAGTCATGTCATTGGTGTTGCTCCGTTCTTGTTACTGGGTAGGACTTTCAAAAATGGAGTGGAGAGTGTTTGAAATGGATATATTACTCATGATGTCATTGGAACAGTACTTATTAGAAGCACAGCTAAGTAAAATTGCTAAGTAAAAAGAGCCTGTTGCCTCCGGTCCCTGTATATATTCATGTATACACACTGACTGTCATGATCACACAGCTCTGGATGTGACATCTGAAGTACTTCCTTCATATCACATCCATTCCTCCACCCATAACACCAGTGTGAATAATTCATTTCCGTCCCAGACTGATTGCTATCGGCTGACGCTGGTTTTACTAGAAAGTAACTCTACGAAACTTTTTATACAGATGTTTCATTCATTGACATGCATTGACAGAGGTGCCAACATTCCTAATAAGAAAATCCTAGCACGCAAAGAGAAAACCCTGGCGTATTTCACCGGGCCGAACTGCACACCAAGCAACAGTAAGAAAACAGTGAGGCGAAATTAGAAGATTCTTCATATTTTAAAATTTTTTTTTTTTTTTTTTTACAGACCAGAGAAACTACATTCCCGCCTTCTTCCTTGGCTCGCAAAGCAGAGGCTCATGAATTCACAGGTTGAAGTTCACCTAGATAAATTCAGATTGAAGCCAAAGTAACCGCTACCAGAAACAAATGTGTGTCTTTCTCATCCGGTGTCCTTTCCCACTCGGTGAGCTGCCGTTCTGTTGTGGGAAATTTCGTTTGTGCTTGGTCTGAGTGCTCCTTCATCGGAAAAAGCCAAAAAGCCTAGTAAATACATCAATGCGGTGTTTTCTTGTCATATCACAGCAAACCAGTGACTACATTTCCCATCCTGCACTGCGGCCTACAAACATGGCTGCCATGGACCGCAATTCCCAGAACACTCATGCATTCTAATCACACACACCTGCATCCAATCTCACACACAATCACACCACAGTTTAAAAGGACTTTCCAAGCATTCACTCTTGGAGAAGTATTGAGTGTTATCACCGTACCAAATGTTTGTACCCTGTTCCTCGTTTTGTTTCATGGTCATTGATCATGTTTCTTGTTTGTCGTTCTCGTTTCTTGCCTTGCCTCGCCTCGTTTGTGCATGTTTGCATATGTCATATCACAGCAAACCAATGACTACATTTCCCATCCTCCATGGCGGCCATGTTTATAGGCCGCAGTGCAGGATGGGAAATATAGTCACTGGTTTGCTGTGATATGACACTTCTGATGAACATGTTGTTCATTTCGGACAGGTATCAAAATCAAGGTTCCACTTGGACACATTAAGACCTGGCGTGTTTGGTCTTGGAAAGTTTACAGCAGTCCGGATTAATGAATCCCTACATTAATTTACCCAATGGCTAGCAGCTCAGTGTATCTAGAAGAAATGAATTAAATGCGAATAAACTTGAAAGCGTTTTACCGCTAAGAAATCCCCTCAGATGAGTACATATGTGGGGACGGATCTTCACAGGTTATACTACATCAGTCTACAAGCCCAGTAGCATTGACTTATTAGATTAGAGGAGTACTTGATGTATTGCCCCTGTGTCTGCTTTCCATTGGTGTATTCCATTGAGTAGGAGACTTTGGGCCTTTCTAACCTATTGCCCTTTGACCTCTTTGGCTCCTGGATCGACCTCCCCCACCACCGCGCGTCAGATTCCAACCCTCAAACCTCGGCGGACCACCTGTGCTGTTTGTTTAGTGTTTGTCAAGTTTATGATAGCTGTGTCTAATGTGGGATAATAACATGTGGCTTACACATTACGAGCTGAAGTCTGACACGCTGGAATGACGATAGAGAGAGCAGGCGGGAGAGGGAGAAGGAGAGGAGGAGACGGATAGAAATAGCGATGCAGCATTTAAACGTGCGATAGAAATAAGAGATACAACCCCAACGACAGACGGATGAACGGAGGGATTAGAGCGTGGAGAGAGGGACGGAGAAACAGCTGTGAGAGGAGCGAGAGAGAATATGAGACAGAACGAGGGAGAATGTGTGTGTGTGTGTGTGAAATATAAATAAAAAGAATGCGAGCAAGGAAGGAAGGAAAAAATGAACGAAATGACAAATTTGATGAAGCCCCTCTGAATTGTGGGGGCCAGACGGAGAGTCGGGGGCCCGTGCACATCTGCGGAATCCATCAGGGAGAGCGCGGCGTGGCCGCATGTTTTCTCTGCCTCGGGTTTCGGCCGCGTGCCGTGGGGGGTTGTCTCCCGTTGACGTGTGATGATTTAGTCAGGTGTGAGCGTGCACTTTCCAATTTGGGGGGAAATAAATTAGAAGTGATTTTTTATGAGGGCTGCATCCCAGAAAAACCCTGGCCCCCGGGGCCGACACGCTGTCAGCCCAACCGACATGTTTATAAAGAGGACTGTGGCGTGGGAGAACGGGACGCATTTACTGTAAATACTCACGCAGACATACTCGTGCACAGACACATAAATACATATTTCCAGTTGGCGTGATGAAAACAAATGATGTAATCGTCAGGTGTAGAGACAAGACGCAGACAGATTTGCTCTTTTACACGCTGTTAATATTTCTCTTTGATGAATTCATTCAGCTGCCATTTCAGCAGGTCCATGTACCACATAGCACAGTTTGTATGTACTCATGGTTGGTTTATAAGACCCCCTATAAAGGACCAGCAGTGAGTGTATATATTATTTAGGTGGTGGTTCATTGTCTGTACTGCAGTGACCTTGGCACGATGGTGTGCGTATTGTGCTGGTACGAATGCATCAGATACACTGCAGACTTGAGAAACAGTCCACCACCAACATACGAGACGGACCAACAAGTTTCAATTCAATTCAGTTCAGTTTTATTTGTATAGCACTTTTAACAATGGACGTTGTCTCAAAGCAGCTTTACAGAAACATATAAACACAGGATAGAGATTTTAAGTGTGTGAA
>JANDJT010000190.1:30414149-30424559 GCA_024331685.1 Stegophilus panzeri | reverse complement strand
ATAGTAGAGTATTATATAGGGAGGAATATAGTAGAGTATTATATAGGGAGGAATATAGTAGAGTATTATATAGGGAGGAATATAGTAGAGTATTATATAGGGAGTAATATAGCGGTGTTGTAAATGGAGTAACATAGAGGAGTATTATATATGAAGTAATATAGTAGCGTGTTATATAGGGAGTAATATAGTAGTGTGTTATAGAGGGAGTAATATAGTAGTGTGTTATAGAGGGAGTAATATAATAGAGTATTATATGGGGAGTATTATGGTAGCGTATTAAATGTGGAATATTATATATAGTAGCGTATTATATAGGGAGTAATATAATAAAGTATTATATAGGGAGTATTATGGTAGAGTATTAAATGTGGAATATTAAGTAGGGAGTACTATGTAAAGTGTAATACAGTGGAGTATTTAATGTGGAGCAATGGTTAAAGGCTCTAGGTTACTAATCACAAGGTTGGGGGTTCAAGCCCCAGCACTGCCAAGCTGCCACTGTTGGGCCCTCGAGCAAGACCCTTAACCCTCTCTGCTCTCTGAACCCAACTTCCTAACAAGCTGGGATATGCGAAGAAAGAATTTCACCATACTGTAATGTATATGTGACATAGTGGAGTATTTAATGTGAAATATTATATAGGGAGTAATATAGTAGAGTCTTATATAGGGAGTGAGATAATGGAATAATAGAGAGGAGTAATTTGGGTTTCGTCCCTAATCCCGGGCTTTTTCCTCTCACGAATAGCGCAGATGCGAGCACAGTCCAAGAACACGCGCAGTCCAGATCGGCAAGATAAAAGAAACTGGAACTCAAAAGATGTAAACGTTCCAAGCTCGCTCCTGCTTGTTTCCAGTGCGCGAGTTCTCGGTCGGAATGCTAACACGCGGGGTGGCCGCGTCACATTCTTCACATTAGCACCGTCTTTTTCCAATCAGTCCCTTTGAAAAAGGTTTGCACGCCGTGATTAGAAACTTGGGTCACGTTCCCTCCAGGCGACGGAGATGAAAATGGTGAAACACGTGCACGCCGAGGTGGAGAGACTGGGACAGAGCTGAATAATGTTTGTCCGCGGGCTCCTGCTTGTGATGATAATTACTGTTTGAACTGAAGCGCAAGCGGATGTTTGCGCGGTTCGGAAAAGGTCTCGAATTCCGAGCGCACTTTCTCACCCTTACTGCAGTCCTGCCCGACAGGCATGCCAGAAATTAGTGTGTGTGTGTGTGTGTGTGTGTGTGTTTGCCCCTGCACCCTGATATCACACATCAGTTTTTGATTTGGCATATACACTGAGTTGATTACCACATCGTACCTTGTATATAAACTCACTGACTCATTTCAAATGTGCACTGTGTAGGTATGTAATTACTGATTGTAGCCCATCTGTTGCCCATTTATCAGCCCACCTCTACATTAAGGGTGTAACACAATGGAGGTATCTGTATCTGTTTCGTGCTCCAAATATCTCCAAGGATCTCTATTCGGATTTAAACCCAAAGTGGGCATGGCTTAAATCAGATTATTATTATTATTTATTAAATATGAACCCTACTACTACGTTCCCAGAAACACTGGAAACCCCCCCCACCCCCAGATGTAGATATGTCAGCAGTATCAGCATGGAGTGTGACATCTCTGACAGTTCCTCAACCTCAGCTACATCACTCCAGTTCATAACTTGCCTCACTGATCAGACGTATCCTCCTCGTTCAGCCAGGTTTCTGTTTAAAATAAATAAATAAATAAAGGCTTTGCGCAGTCCCTCCAGGATTTCCTCCATCGTGGAAATGAACGCAAAATCAAGCAAATTCTTGAATCTTCGGAGGAGCTCGCAATTTTTTCCAAAATGACCGCAGATTTTCCACGGATTCGGGCCGAGACGCGTCACGTCACGTCACGTCATCGCGACGCGCGTTCAGCCAACGCCCTCTTCGATTCACTTGCGTCGATCACGAGTACAGCTAAAAGGTCGCACTTACTAACAAACATCACTGCGATAGACAGTTTTCGCGACACGATTTTGCGCGATTGCCATTTCACCAAATTCAGGTAGGTTTTCTGCAAAAGGAAAAAAAAAAAAAAAGCGAAGAAAAAATTCCTCAAATTGGCGAAATCGCAAACCTCGAGAGAGAAAAAAAAAAAAAAGCCGCAGCAAATCAAGCATTTGAAAAATAAATAAATAAACCAACTCCACGAAATCCTGTACGGACTGAGTGCTGTTTTTATATTCCTATTGTGTTGTGATGAGGGCTCTTACCTTGTCCAGCAAGCACACAGTTGCGTAGCATGTGGCTCTCCTCTCCTCTCACCATCGTTCTCTCCGAGGTCTATTGCTAGACGTCTCTTGCTAGCACTGGGTGTCACCAAACAAGTGACACAGTGACAGCATGCAAACTACGAATGTACAAGGAAGCTTGTGCATATGACAATAAAATTATTGAATCTTGAACTAGAGATTGTTTTTATCCTGTACGTACTTTGTTTTTTACCTGCCTGCGATATATTTTTTTTTTTACCGAATTCAGTTGGTTCTATTTCCCAAAATATAAAAAATCTTGTAGTAGTTTACACTCAACCACACCCCTGACCAGGCAGTTACTAAGGATGAATGAACTGAACAGTGTAATGATTATGAGTAATTAATGAGAGCATCTTTCTTTGTACCACGAGCTTCATGTCTGACTGTTAGGCTCATGAAATTAAAAACCCTGTATCCTGTGGGATCTCAGTCTGATGCACATGTCTAGTGTCAACCACATTTCTACCACACTTTCGTTTAAAAAAAAAAAAAAACCCAACAAAACGGATAGTGTGCATCCTGTTCATATCTGTACATGCATCTTTTTAAAATACAGCACATTGTCTGTTCATTCCAAATGATTTATAGTTGTATTTCTAATCAGTTACGTCCTTACTCAGGGAATAGTAACAGCAATAATAATAATAATAATAATAATAATAATGAAACCAACAATATCTGATTAATGATCTCTCTCTCTCTCCCTCTCTCTCTGTCTCTCTCTCTCTGTCTGTCTGTCTGTCTATCTCTCTCATACAGCTGTAGGCTTGATGGCTGAACTTCCTCCTGGTAGCCATTATGGCGTGTGTGTCTGGGTGTGTTTGTCTGGGTGTGTGTGTGTGTATGTGTCTGGGTGGTCCGTCCTCCTTTCCAGATCTCTAATAGTGTTCTACTGCAGCAGTGCCGACTGTGTCCCGGGGTAGTGGGGGACTCTGGACAGAGAGTGCGCGAGTGAAAATGAACAGACAGAGGAGAGAACTAGAGACAAGAGTATGAATGAATGAAGGAGTGGTGGGAACCCCCCGAAATAGACAGAGAAAGAGAGAGGGACAAAGAAATAGAGAGATGGCTCAGTTTTACTAACAAAGCCAGTTTGAAGCGATGTACAGCCCTCGGGACATTTCCTGCTGCCATATGCTCTGGTGCTAATGGGACACAGCTGGAGACCCCCTCGTTCTGTCACTCTTTCTTTCTTTCTTTCTATCTATTTTTCTTTCTGTCTTTCTTACAGGAAAAAAATACATATTAAGAGAGAAACGTGGCATTCAGAATAACAAAAAACAACAACAAAACAACAACAAACAAACTCATGAGAAAAGTATAAATTCTTTTCAATCTGACCTCAGCCCCAGGTTTGGGATGAACTGGAACGCCACTACGTGCCAGGCCTCCTCGCCCACCGATGAACACAAATCCCCACAGCCACACTCCAAAATCAAACGGAAAGCCTTCCCAGAAGAGTGGAGCGCATTATAAACAACAACGGGAAATAAATCTGGAATAGCACATATGGGTGTGATGGTCAGGTGTCCACAAACTTTTGGCCAATATAGTCTATTTTTACCATGTTGGAAAGTAACCATGACAACGATCATAAGTAACGATTTGGGCTAGTCAAATATTTACGCTTCGTAAAGTTCTCTGATGGTGGTGTGATTCAGAATGTGAGGAAGACTTATTCATCCATCCCGCTGCTGAGTTCTGTACACTGTGTGTGTGTGTGTGTGTGTGTGTGTGTGTGTGTGTGTCTGGCTGGGGGGAAAAAAATGTGCATTTATTCATCTTCAGTAACTGCTTTATCCTGGTGAGGGGCATGGTGGATCTGGAGCCTAGGAACACTGGGTGAAAGATGGGAATTCACCAAGGATGGGACACAGTGGGACACAGTTTTAGAGTAGCAAATCGACCTACCAGTGTTTTTAGGAAGTGGGAGGAAGCTGGACTATCTGAAGGAGACCCACACAGACAGTAACCAGAACCCAGGATCAAACCCCAGACCCTGGAGCCAGCAGGTCGGTAACGCTACCCACTCGGCCAGCAGAATAAGTTCATGTTAAAAATAAATATACAAAACAAACTGGAAGTATCGTGTTGTCTTCTAACGTACAATTCCACCAAATGTGTGCCACACCTCCAACGTGAGACTGGACACTGATCTACGTGCTGAGGAAGAAACTGATTCAGCTTTCAAGCTGACCGCTAATGAAAGAGTGTATGGGGAAAAAAGGAAACAGTAGCAGACGGATGGAGAGACTAAGCAAAGAAGGAACAGACAGAGAGAGAGAGAGACATTGCACAGAGCCTTGAGCACTCGTTAACTTCCTCTGAACGTTTCCTCAGATCTGAGCCGCATGACAGTGAGCGTGTGCAGGAGACCTTGGCTGCCCGCAATCCCCTCTGTTCGGGTGGACTGTAGAGTCCAGCATGGCACCAGCAGTGTTTACCATCCACAGACACCCCGGCTAAACAGGAAGAGACGGGAGGCCGAGTGTGTCCCAGAACGTCTCGGGGTTTCTCTGTCTGTCTCTCTTTCTCTCAGACACACACCCACACACACACTGGACGATCCTTTCAATGAGACTTCCAGTAAACCATAAATACACATATTCATCAGCAAAATTCTGAAGCTGTGTGTGCTACCAACCCATATCTCACGTTCCTTTCTTTTGAACAATGCCTACATATGCCACATATAATCAGTTGTGTTTCACTCTCACTCTGAACAAACTCCAGCATCCCAGCCAGTCAGGTCCCAAGTTGGCACAATGACTTTTACCCCATGTTTTCATTCATTCATCTTGAGTAACCACTTTTTCCTGGTCAGGGTCGTGGTGGATCTGGAGCCTATCCCAAAAAAAAACACGGTGAGAGACGGGAATCTTTGATGGGACGCCAGTCCATTGCAAGGCACCATGCTCACACACACATTCACACACTCATTCATACCTTGTGGCAGTTTAGAGGCATCAATTCACCTACTGGCATGTTTTTGTCTACTCTGCCACCATACCACCCCCATTTCTAGCCAATTCCCACCCCCTTGCTAGTTCTCTGCTATCACACAATAGCTACCAATCAAGAAGGTAAGGACCAGCTTCCTTTGAGATATGTTAAGAAAATCACCGCAGGTTTTTGAACTGCTGCTCAGGGCAGTTAAACACTTGGAGGAAAGCCCTGCAAACATGAGCTCACAGATACCCACAATTGGTTAATATTACTTAATGATAGAGGAGAGAGAGAGAGTAATACCATCCTTCTGACCTAAAGAGCATGGCAGTTTTCCTTATTGGACCCCTGGCCACGGATTGCTTTGGCATAGTTGGGATTCAACCGACAGGGCGGATACATTTACACAGCACCACCCAGGAGCCCCAAAATTGGCACACTTTAGACTTTATACAAGTTAGTGAGAAGCTTCATGTTGCGAAATCAGCCTGGACCTCTCTGCAGTTAACCACAGTCTCCTCCTGTCCATTCTCACCAGCTTTGGTACAACAGTATCCTACCTGAAACAGTGCTCATTTTGGATCCTCATCTGCTCCATGCAGACTCCATACAGTGGTGCCCCTCAAGGCTCAGTGCTCAGATCATTTCTCTTTTCTTACTATGCCTGTTCTCTCGGTGCTGTAATATCTTCTACACGCATCTCATCTTCTCTGTCAAATACCCAGTCGGTTACCAGGCATCCGTGGCTGACATCTCATTATGGAACGCAGGAAGACCTGTCTGCTTCATAAGCACTCCATGATCACTCCTTCAGAACGTGCACCTTGGTATATCAACCGAGGTTCTTGTTTTCGTTATCTCCTGTACAACATCGTAAGTCCTCAACTCAAGTTTTCTGCAACTAGGCCACTCCGGTGCTTGTTCAGTGTCTTGAATTGGGCTTCCTTGCCTTTAATTCCTTGCAAGGGATCCAGAATTCAGCTTGTCTTTAATGCCCCAAAGTCCACCCTGCTACATTCCCTCCATTGGCTTCCTCTAGCTGCCCACCTTAAATTTAAGGCCGTGATGCTTGCCTCACAAAACCAAAAACGGTCCAGCCTCTTTCACATGGTGGCGGTGGTCAAATCTGGCACCGTAAATAGAGACGTTTAAACTACAAGTACGGCTCGGCTTGACCCACCAGCCTTCAAGACAGGGAAGACAAGCATTGAGACTGTTATCTGTTCTGGTAGCCAGGTGGTGGAATAAACCCCTACTAGTCCTTGCTGTCTTCAAGCACGGACTACACACCCGTCTCACGTATCGACTTATGAATCAGCCCTGACCCTTGTTTCTGGCATTTTCTTAACTTGTTGGTATCTTTCTACTTGGCCTGATCTACAATAGCATAAAGATATGTTCGCTAAGTAGACAAACAAGCTTGGATAAGTGAGTCTACCAAATACAAAACGTCAATGTAGTTGTGTTTAAATTAAGACCGCTGTAGGTGTTGTGTCTTTGAGTACATAGAGCTCTATCCACACACACACACACACACACACACACACACACAAACACACACACATGCACACACACGATGGTTTTACTATCTTTGTAAAGAATTTCCTTTGACTCGTGTATTACGGTAACTCTTGTAACTGTAACCACTAACACCAACCTCACAACCCCAAAGTAAATATTTTGGCTCTTTTATTTTATTTTTCAAATAAAAGCTGCACTTTGTGTAAAAAGTCATTTTCTTTATGAGGACCCCACAGTCCTGAAATTGTCATGCGTCCCTGTCATTAGGGAGACATTTCGTCCTCATAAAGAGATAAATACATGGCCGCACACCCACACTCACATATGCGCGCACACACACACGCGCACACACACACACACACACACACACACAGACACACACACACACACACACACACACACACACAAATAAACAGTGACAGAGAGGAAAATGTTCTGCAGGAGACAGATGAAGCGTGCGGTCACTAAGAGCTGAACACAGCTCTTGTTTAGAAAGTTCAGGATGTGAAGTGTGTGTTTGTGTATCGTAGCAATAACACAGCTTTCACATACACACACACATACACACACACACACACAAACACATACGCACAGACACGCACAGACACATGTCTAACGAACACACACGCTGAGACAGAAACACGAAACCCTCTAGTCATGATGTCAGATTTTCATTATCTTCCATGTGTGTTTGTGTCTGTTCATGCACGCAAGCGTGTGTGTGTGTGTGTGTGTGTGTGTGTGTGTGAGTGTTTACTTACATTAGCATGATGTCTAGCATTGTGCTTGTTTTCAAAGGCGATTTGTACACAGCGGATATAAGGAGATGAAGAAGTGTATTGAGGAGTGTGTGTGTGTGTGTGTGTGTGTGTGAGAGGACTTCAATAGCAGGACTGTGAGAGCGGTGCAGCTCTGTTCAGTGTGAGAGCTGAAAGTCTGACAGCACAGCTACAGTCCTGGATCTCATCTCCATATGAAATGCTACGTCCAAAATCACAGTCGTGTGTTCATTGTGTTCTTACAAAATGATTCCACATGAACGGGCCACTCTCGTATTCACGTCTACAGAAATCAAAACGGCTGCGAGTTCACGACTCATGATGCAATGTTGACATCTCTCTCAATATGGCAGAACTCCTTCAGTTAGCGGTCGATGCTAAATGTGTGCAGAATCTTTTTACCTACACATCTGAGGGAAATATTGACTTTCCCAATGGTTCTGTATTGTTTACAGCAATTTACAGCTACGTGCTAGTTAGTTCAATCCTCGTTTCAGTTGTGTAATCTTATTTAGTTTCAGAATTTCTTTTAAAAAACTAATCAACCAACACATCTGAGAGAAATATTGATCATTCTAATGGGTTTGTATTGTTTACGTCACTGTAAAAAGTTCAGCTCCTACATGCTGGTGAGTTAAATCAGTTAAACTTGTGGAAGTTTGGTTAGCAGTTGATGCTACGTGTGAACACAGCGTCGTTTTACCTCTACAGAGTCTTTTCTTGTTTATTTTCCAACACTTCTGAGAGAAACGTGTATATTCTTAATGTTTGTGTATTATTTACACTCTGTACGTTTACATAGACAGCGTAAAATTCTTAACATGCTACATGCTAGCTAGTGAAATATTTACAATTATTTTAGCTCTAAAAATCTTTTCTTGGTTATTCAGCTAGTTAAGTTATAAATTTTGTTTTGCAAAGTCTTTTCTTTGTAATTTCCCAACATGTCTGAGGGAAATATTGATGTTTAGATGAACAACTTCATGGCTACATGGTCCATAGTCCAGTCAACCTTTAAAGCCAAGAGTTCTGAGTGAAATGTTAATGCTCTCAATTATTTCCATACTTTGCCGCTGTTTTGTCGTGTTTTCGCACACTTAGCTTTCACTTTGTTTGCGTAAAAGACGTTTTGGCCACGAGGTTAGCCTGGACAATTATTTGGCTCGGTCACTGGCTATGTTGTTTCAGCTGCCTACCAACCGTGTTCCTCAGAGTGTATAATCAGACGGATGGATAGATAGATAGACGGATGGATTGAAAGGTCGATCGATTATCAGGACCAGGTTTTTTTAATTTGACGTTAATGATAATTCTTGATTTTATTAATTCAATTGGCGGCACGGTGGCTCAGCGGTTAGTACATTTGCCTCAGATCTCTGGGATTGGGAGTTCTGCGCAGAGCTTGCATGTTCTCCACGTGCTTTGGGGGTTTTCTCCGGGTACTTCACTTTCCTCCACCAGTCCAAAGACATGTATTGTAGGCTGACTGGCATCTCTAAATTGTCTGTAGTGTGTAAGTGTGTGTGCGATTGCGCCCTGTGATGGGTTGGCACCCCGTCCAGGGTGTTCCCTGCTTTGTGCCCCAGGTTCCCTGGGATGGTCTCCAGGTTCCCCACAACCGTGTGTAGGATAAGCGGTACAGAAAATGGATGCATGGATAGATTAATTAAATTAGATTTAAAACAAAATATAATTGCACCATACCCAACATAGTAGTCCCTCATCGCTGTGCACCCTTTGAAAATGTTGTTCTTCAATGGGTTCTTTGTGTAGTTAAGGGTTCGTATTTTCCTGAAAGACTCCCAGTTTTGAAAGACCACAGAGAAATGTTAAAGGGTTCTACAGAGAGCTTTAAGGGTAAGGGTGAGAGAGGAGCAACCAAAGAATCTTTACGATTTCTACCCCGATTTACGTTTGATGCGATCATTTCAGTTCCCACCTGCACTTCATGCCCTGGGGTAAAATAGAAAAAAACACAACATGACACTGAAAATTTGTTTCTTTATTAGTGCTCATTGCTCTATTTCTCTTGCCTGGATTATGTACTGGTCGTGGAGTCTGGTCTATTAGTGTGTGCATGTGTGTGTAGAGAGAGAGAGAGAGATCTTTAGCGGAGGTCTCATAACATCCAGCTGTCGGCTCTGTTGCACAGAGAGTCCTCGCATTTATCATCGTGATCTGCTGTGACAAATTCCCTCCTTCACAGTAATCCGACACGTTTTAATCACCGCTACAGCTTTGGCATTGTTTCTCCGTCTCAGCCCTACGGACAGCATGCACTTCACGTTGTAGTGCTTTCCCTGCTCTAACATTCAGCTCATGAACAGCTTGTTCACCACCGGATGAGTTGAGTCAGGTGTGACAGAGTAGAGAGTAGCAAAGCCACATAGCAGAACCACTCCAGCTGTGGAGTACACTTCCATCCAGGCTGATTTATTCACGCCTCTTATTTTAAGCGCACTAGAAAATTATACATCGGGACCATTCTTGGACGTGAGATTCTCCATATCATGCAATACAACTGGTGAATGGGTAATTCGTGTGGCTGAGGTAAACAGTGGTATGTGCTCACGCTGGGCCACTGGGAACAAGGATCTTGGGGCAGTAATATCATGGCTGACGCTGTGCTCTGACGTGTAAATGTATATACAGTATCTTGTTTGCTATGAAGGTGCTGTATTTCACACTACTTAAAATCCTAGAGTGAGACTAACCATGGATATGGGTTTCCCTAGGCCTTTAAGCTAACTAGCTAGCTATTATGTTAGCTGTAATTGTTGTGGTTGAGACTAACCATGGATATGGGTTTCCCTAGGCCTTTAAGCTAACTAGCTAGCTATTATGTTAGCTGTAATTGTTGT
>JANDJT010000190.1:30373577-30385271 GCA_024331685.1 Stegophilus panzeri | reverse complement strand
TATGACTTTAGTCGGATTAAGGTCATCAATAATCTCTGTTTACATGCTAGTTTCTTAATCAGAGTATCGTCTTAATCATGTTAATATCGGATTATTGTGGTCCACGTAAACGTACTGACCGTGTGTTACCAATATAAAACGAAGCAATCGCTGCGTGATCAAGATATTCGAATAGATTTAATATTCATACCGCTTCTCAAATAGTTAAAAGGTAAATTAGTCTCATTTTCAATGAGTATTAAAATCATTAAGATCGATTATGTTTTGTTATATCTCCAATACAGCTCTTTCCCATCCTGTTTTGTCTCTTTTTCCTCTTCAGTCTCCTTATATGGTCAGAGTTTCCTGTGCTTGTTAACTCGTTGCCATGGTAGATAAGTGGTGTCACCTGCTGCTTGTTTCTGCTCATTAGTCTGTGTTTCTCTGTGCTTGTGAAGTTACACACAGATTCTCTTGTTGATTAGCAAGCGGTTGATGTCTCCCATTATTCCTCGTCTCGTCCTCATCTTTTGGCTTTTATCTTTTCCTTTCTACAAGCCGTGAGGTGGTATCACATCTAAAACCTTACCTGATGCACCACTGTGACACCTTAGCCATCTGTCACTCTATAAAATCAAATGTTTAACAAAATTACTCGATGTTACATCCCAAGGGAAATCAGTTTAGTAGCTGATTTCAGAGATACTCTAGATGGCTAGGTAACTCAACACCGTCCATTAAAATGGGGTCCTGATGGGTCCTTTTGGAAGGATGTTGTTGAGGATCAGCTAACCATGAGGATGACGTGTAGGTGACAAGACAGGCCAACTGAGTATAGTGTTCTATAAACTATATTGCCAGTTGTAGGATGTTTGTAGTCCAGACGTCCTGCTAGTACAACCATCACTGCCTCTAGAGTCACTACTAATAACACCGACTCCACTTTGATGTTTTTCGGCTCTTTGGTTTCAGACAGGAATGCAGGTTTGTCGACTCAATCGTCTCGATTCAAGATGAAAGAACAATAAGACCATGAACCTCAGCGTCTCCTGAGAGGCTTCCAGGTCCTCCACTTTATCGCGGTCACTTTCTCTGATCTGTTCGATGACAGAGGCGTGTATGACGGCGGTGACGGAAAGCAACGAGTGCCTCTCCGAGTCTCACCGTCTTTGATTATTATGGCTTCACTGATAGAGTAGAAGTGATGCCTTTGTCTGTAATAGCTGGCCAATCATCCCCTCACGCCAAGACTGAGCATCTCTCCATCCGTTTGTACGAGAAGGCTGTGCTTCATTCTGAAGCGAAAATGATCATACCCTCCATAGGGTGAAACTCTGAAGGGTTTCTATCTGTATTATTTCGAAATACTTTATTTCAAATAATTTGTAGGTCTAGCTAGCATTAATTGTTAACCGGCTGTATTTTTTTTTTTTTTTACCACCCAAGAGTCCACAGTGGAGGTTAAAGCACAGATAGGCAATGTTAAACAATCCATAAAGTTAAATAATCCATATTCAGAAAGAGGCGAGAGTCAAAACTAGGAAGTACGATGAAACACAGAGCTCTGACTTATGATTAATCTTTGGACGATAAATTGTTGCTACAAATAATGACACAACATCGTACACATACACAAACTAATCGAGGACTACTAACACAGAACAGGTGAACACATTCAGGTAACAAACTACTGACTGGGCAGGGAGGCAGGACTGAAACAGTAAACCAACAGCGATTGGTCGGATGGGGTGGGGGTGAGGGGTTGGGGCGTGTATAGGTGGTTTAGCGTGTAACTGTGATAAACAGTAAATGATAGTTTACATTTTAACTTCCTAGAATATAGGTATTTAGACATGCTTCTGTAAAGCTGCATTGAGACAATGTTCATCGTTAAAAGAGCTCTCCAAATAAAAATTGAACTGAATATTTATGTTTAAACAAGTCACTAGACGCTAAAAATGCCAGCATATATGTATATACATGAACATGCAGTACATGGAAACACCCCAGTGTCCTCCTGCCATCTGATTAGTATCACCGGTATCATTAATATTAGCTAAATTTACTAATTAGCTTTCACCACGTTTTCAGCACGTTATTTCTTTTCATGTGTTAAATAAAAACTTTTTTTTTTTTTAAACAAATGTGATATTAAATCAGCCACATGAAAAGAGTTAACCATTTAAAAATTTAGTTCGAACATTTTTCTTCGTAAACCTTTCAACATCATGGAGTGACTTCTGTGTGCTTTTAAACGTTTATTTATTAAATGATTATTTAATCAATATTAATATTTAAAGAAAGTCATTCTTTATTTATTTCTTCATTTGTTCACACGTTTAGTCATTCACGTATATGCTCGTCTATGTGTTTATATCATTTATACTTATTTAGTTATATGATTGTTTGTTTATGCGTTTCTTCACTCATTTGACCCGATTCCCTTCAGTCTACAGGAAGTAACACGACCATATTTGGTCATATAAATCCAGCTGTTGTGTAGATCTCTTTATGATATTTATTCTTCATTAGACTTGCAGAGAATTAACACAGGAGGGTGAGGACAAAAGAAGAGTGACAATGCTGGAAAAGAGAGAGAGAGAGAGAATGAGAGAGAGAGAGAAAACAAGGGGGCCAGAAAGGTGGGTGGATGGAAGAAAGACAGAAAGAGAGAGCTGAGTATTTGAGGTGAAGATGAAGGGAGCGTAAGAGAGAAAGTGCACCTCCGTGTCTCTCTCGAGTGTCTCTGCCTCACCTTTAATCTGTGGAAATGTGCTGAGGAGATGAGGCGTAATTGTAAAGTGCAGCAGGACGACTGAAATGTCTGGAGGGCTGGCGTGATCAGCGGGCCGAGGAGTGAGCGAGGGATAATCACCGTCGCCCAGCGCCGGCCTGATGACGGGGCCGGCGCTCATTCACCAAGCAGCAAAACAAATTAAAGCCCTCAGGGGCGAGCGGCCTGTTCGACAATAGCATACATAAATATTTTATCATGTGCGCTACAGGTCAGGAAAGGTTTAGTACATCATCCTTCACACGAGAGCTCACACTTCAACACACACACACACACATCTTTTGTCTCAGCTCGGGTCTTAAACGCAGTCAAGACACAGCAAACAGTTCTCAGTCAAACATCAAATCTATATGTTTCCTTTCAAGACATGTCTGAAGTTTTATTCTCCAACTTTGCCAACAAGAGAGCTAAGAACTCTAGTTAGTATTTTAGTATCGTTAACTCTGTTAAGCATTTTCAGCTCGCTAGTTTCGCTAGGCAGGTTTGTGCTGAGTAATGCGTACACTAATGATAAACTACAAACTAGCTGCTAGCTACTGTATGTTAGCTTTGTAGACAAAAAAAAAAAAAAAATCAGGAGACTATAGTGAGTACTGGTGGTGTGATTATGGAGGAAATGTAATTCTAACTTTAGCTAGCTAGCGGGATGTTTTTTTTTTTTGGGACAGTAAGGCTAGGCTGTTGGGGGTGAAAAAAAACAAACAATGGAAACCATCTAAGAAATTTGAGTGTTTCCTGCTACTAATACCATTACAAACCATCAGCTTACCATTATAACCACTACCATTAGTGGTCCTTAATGGTATCCACTAGACATAACATGCCACCAATGGAAGGCAACAAATTACCAGTAGAGATCCACAGGGACCATTACAATTTCCAATACAATTCCCGTTATAACCATTAAAACCCTTTCTGTGGTTTTCTATGAGGGATTCTATTGTTTTTTTGGGGGGGTTTTTTCAGCAGGGTACATGTAGTGTAGCATACAGTAAGTCCAGTGTGTATTTTTACAGTACTTTTTGGAGATGTTCAGGATCTCAAACAGACTTGCTGATGTATTTTCTGATGCTAAAAACAGCTTCCATTTTGAAGCTGAATCACTCCACACCAGTGTAAGACTCAGGTAGGAGGCGTGGCCTAACGGTGCATTCTATCATGGCCATATTGTTTTCTTGATTCTCTGTGAGAGGAAAAGGGGGGGGTCACGGTAGCGCTTTCGGCCGAGCGTTAAACCGCTCTGTGACGTGGTGAAAAGATGCGGTTTTCCGGCTTCACACGTCTCAGAGGAAGCACGCATTCGCATCCCCGGATTGATTCCAGTCTCGTGATTATAAGAGAGAAAAATCGGGAACAAAAGGTGCAAATAGTGACCATTATGTGATGCTAACCTTCCTCGTTAGCTACACTGTAGCAAAATTCAGACCCTAAGCATGTCTTCGCTGATGGACTACACTCGGGATCGTTTCGAGTCCAGCCGTAGGTGTTGTGCGCTGGCTCGTTATTTCTAGGAACAGTCGTCCTGTACCGGTATTCTACACTCGAGTCTATTAGGTATAATTGAGAAACGAGTGATTTCACTCAGCCTGGAAAAAAGCAGCAGTGTCGAGTTTGATGGTGTGATTAGCTGACAGCGGGCAGCCGTAATTATCCAGCATGCGCTAATGACTGTGCGGCATGATCGCACAGCGGGAATGGGAAACACCAATCGTCCCCCTCCTCCTCCTTCTCCTCCTCCTCTTCTTTTTTTTTCTTTCTTTTTTCTCACATTCAGATTTAATAAGGCTCACACGCTAATGAGCAGAGTTTAGCGGACTTTATTGCTGTTTAGGACTCCGCTAGACTCCCTCGAGTCAAATGGCTCTAATTGATCTTTTGAGTTTGACAGAAAAAAAGAAACGGCCTTTATTTTTTTCCTAACGCCCACGAATATTTAAAGGGACTCTCCACACCGAAACGTGTCAAAACGTGTTTCGTTTTAAAATATTTGTGATGTGTTTCGTGATTCTGGTGCGAATTTGTTACCTGATGATGGACGTTCCTGTGTTTATTCCTGTGAGAAGTTAGTGGTTGTGTGACACGCTGGCATCCCAGAGTGACACTCTTATTGCTTACGACAGAGTAAACGAAAACAGTCAGGATTCTCGGAAAAAACAAAGAGCAAGAGCTTCTTTTCTCACTCTACATTTTCCACATGGAATTAGCGGAGACGTTGGTGCAAATGTTGGACTCAAAGTCCCAGAATGCAATGCAGCTGTACGATGATGAGTTACGGCAGAGACTTGGCTAGGCTTAGCGTTAGGTTTAGCTTTGTCGTAGCTTTGGAAGCTGACGTCTTTGAGCAGAATGTACAGATGAGGAGATGAAGGACTAAAGTGCTGCTGCATCCGTCACTTTAGCTAGAGATGAGGCTGAGGACAAAAAAAGACTTGCACAGCTGTCACCAGGTGTTCGGACGGCGTTGTGGGTAAACTGACATAGCGATGAAAGAAATCATAAAAAAACTCAATCTGGGATGTAATTAAAGATCACGTGTTAATTATAAAGATAAAAGTAGTACAGGATGGAGTTTTCCATATAGTTGAATAAAAAAGAATGGAGGAAACTGCGAAGTTGGCGGTTTGCACGTGCCTTTAAGCTGTGTTAAACTCTGTAAGCTACAGAGTCATCATGAGTCACGCGTCCTGTCCGGAATAGTGCACTTGCGGTCTCACACGTCACATTTCTCATTTCTAAACTCTAAATGATACTCACGAGTGCCCTGTACTCACCCTTAATGCACGTTTTGGTAAAACCCACATCAACGCAGACCCTATTACCCCAAAATCCCTTGTGATTTTGGTCAGGATCTAGACGTGAGAAGAAAGTAACATGGTGGATGTGACAATATCAGAGCTAACATCAGAGAAAAATGATTCAAATCCAGATGTTATGAAAGTGTTAATGTGTGTTTGGTCATTTATTATTAACCTTTAATGTAAGGCTGGTGTAGTATATGTAGTATATAATAAATAAATCATCTCCAAAACCACTCCACTGATTTTTATTACTGCATGAAATGTTTCTCCTCCAAATCCAAGATGGCCGACAGTGACAGAAAGTAACAAACATAGCTTTTTTTTTTTTTTTTTTTTTTTTTTTTTAAATAAATAAGACCCCCACCCAAATATATCAGACTTAAACTGCACAATATTTTATTATTAATAATAATAATTTTTTTCTTTTCTTTTTTTTTTTACAAATTTTTTCTTTGTAATATTTTTGGTTATCAAAGTTTGTGGGGGTTTATTTTCCTCATGTTTTTTGTTTTGAAAAAAAAAAAAAAAGTAATATTTTTCATCGTTAACATCTTCATAACATTTTACTCATCTGATGTCTTTTCATGCCTCCTAACGTTCAGTTGCTTTTAGGGATTTTTTTTAGGTAAAAATAAATAAATAAATAAATAAATAAATAAATAAATAAATAGAAAAAGTCCAAATTATTTTGAAATCGCATGCAATTCTTGCATAATAAAAGCATCGAAAAATCTGGATATGTTTTTATAATTTATGCACAAAAGAGTTACGCTGAACTGTGATTGGACAGCATGAGAGATTCAACTTAATGTTAAACCAAAAAAAAAAAAAAAAACATATAAAAGCTGATTAAATCCATCACTACATTTTTATCGAGTCTTTTGATCTGGAATTACACCTACGACTAATTGATTTAATGGTGATTTATCGATGTGAGCGTGTTTAGTTTCAGGTTTTGGTGAAGAGACTGAATGACTCTGAACTTCATTCTACTGCAAGTGCAAAATCGCGAACAAATAAATATAGATATTAATAACAAACACAACGTGTAAGTTCTTGGGGTTTTATTTTTTTGGGGGGAATCTTGAGGTCACAGACATGCTGGAGGGTTATGGCACCATTGGGGAGAGAGCCTTGGACTAACTAGCTAGCTGAGAGATAAATGTTGAGTCCATGTTGAGAAACATAGAACTGCAAAACAAACAAATGTTCTTCTGGGTAATGTAATGTTCACCTCAAGCCTTCTGGCATGTTGACTCACATCATCTCACAATTTTTTTTTTTTACGTAAACTGGTGAAGAACATGACAACCAAGAGCGTATATCTGTGAACAAAATTGTTTTATACTTAATTATTAACTATTTAATACATTTATAAAACTATTAAATATTAATATTATAAATATTTTTTATTATATTTATTTGATACTTTTATTGTTGTTTTTGCTAAAAAGCATATAATGCATTTTTTTATATTCATTTTTTATTTTATATTATCATATTATTATTATTATTATTTTTATCTTACATTTAAATGGATTTATTTTGTATTTCTATGTATCTTCATATGATTTCTATTTCATTTTATTTATTCATTTTATTCATTAATGAATTAATTTATATGTTTCGATATCTGCTTTGACAAATCTGTTTCTGGTGAATTATTAAAGAAAACGAATTCTTCGGCTTGCACGTTGGCGTTAAAGACGATCATCTGTTAATCTCCGGTCTTAATACTCTTTGCGCATTTGGTCACTTATACAGTGTTTACACTGTCCAGATGTCACAGTTGCACACGGTGACCTCGATCCCACATCAGGATCGATACTAATCTGGTGTATAATGTATGTCCATTGATCAGCCGACCCCGGGGGTTATTAGGACGCCTCTGCCTTTTAAACAGGGTGATAATCCTGGATAATAATGGCAATTGAGATCCTTTAGCTCCCTGGTGGAGCACTACACAGGCACGGGGGGGACCATAGCTGCAGAAATGTCATTTCCCAGCTTAGGCATGTGGAATGTGCTGTTGAAATCCATATTTTTTGGACGCGTAAAATGTGTGAGCTCTCACAAGACAGCGCTCTAGCTTCTCTAGAGAGCCTGGGCGTTTCGTCAATAAACATAGCCAAGAAGCGGCTGCTTTCACATTTGACAGACATGGCAGATGAGCATTATCTCATTTACCTAAGATTCATTTATGTGAGATTTCCCGTAGCGCTCTGGAATAACTTTGGAAAACGGGTCTACGCGGATAGTCCTTGCTCTAAAAAGCGTTGCAGCTTTTAAAAGTATTTACCGCTAAAAACCGGTGCACAGAAGTGCGGAGAGCCAATCAGATCCTCACTGCGAAGCTTGTGGCCAGAAAAGTGTACAAAAATGTACATAAGGTTACAGAGTGTCTCAGGCTGAGACTAGTCAGAGCTTGATCGTGGTAGTATGCGGTTTTGGAAGGCACCCTTTTGTTTTCTCCTGTTAGCTACATAGCTTAGCTGGCCGGTCTTGCTAGCAAGTGGATAATAATGAGATTGTGATGCTTCCTAACGTGAAGCGGAGTTTACTGTTACCACCACACGGTCGTATTTTCCTGCAACGAACCATCTGCTAGCGTTTTAGTCCTCTTACACCACAGCAATTTGCCAACGATTACCTTTTTTTAATTAATTTAAAACGACACTTCGTACTTTTTATCCTTTTATAATTACATTTCATGTTGTGAAACGTCCTACGAAACAAATCGATTCCTGTTAGAACTTACATTATAGCAGTTATAACCTCACCTTCCTCTCTCTCTCTCTCTCTCTCTCTCTCTCTCTCTCTCTCTCTCTCTCTCTCTCTCTAGACATTAATAAGACAAAAATGCAGCTTGGTGTAATGATTTCTTCAGGGTACCAGCTCATGCAAAGGTGTTATAAACTTCATCACTGGGAGTACTGGAGACTAAACGTGATGTTAACACCATCCAAAAACGAAATCGATCATTTTGTTACTTAGGAATAGAATCAAGCAGCCCAAAGGATTTTTTTTTTTTTTTTTAAACCAAGTCCAAATGCTCATCTGGACTAAATTGCAGCTAATCCCCCAATTTCCCGCCATCGGCTCTTTTCCACAATGACACATCTGCAGGATCTGCAGGACAGGAGGAAGGAAGGAGGGGAGAAAACTCTGAATACCGTCTTGTTTATTCCTGCTCTTTTTTCCATATTTACTTCTGAGCCGTCACTCAACTTCTCTCCTTCCCTCGTCTGTCCTCCCTTGCGGCTTTTCTCTCACGTCCAGGCCGTGGGACGGCGCTGCTGGCGAGCCCTGAGATCTGGAGGCGCATCTGCGATCAATTAGAGCGCGGCTGCAGCCACCCATGGACTCGGTGACGGATGGGGCTCATGTATTTATAGCCGAGGTAATTGGCAACACACACATACACGCACAAACACATGTTTGTAGTGCCAGTATGTTTCTCAAGCACATCGAGCCTTTTCCGAATTATAATTCATATTCGATACGCGGTTTTGCTCTACTCCCTCGGGCGGCTTTTGAAGTTCCAAGCGGTGGCCGATCGCACTCACGATCTATAGTCTAAGCATCCTAAAAGTCCTCATGTGTCCTTTCGAAAATCTGCTCAGTTCTATTTGATACGTGTAGAGGTTTACAGAAACGTTTGAAACTCCATGACACGACTCTTCTGGGTATCGCCAGATGGTGGGATTATAAATCATTACGGTTCACAGGTGTAGAAGAGTAAAGACAATCGGTACTCTGTGTGTTTACAGGATGTAACAGAGAATGTGTCCTGGGATGAGCACAGGACAATCTTAGGGTTAGGTTTAGGGTTAGGGTTAGCGTTAGCGTTAGCAGCTACAAATCTACAGTATCCGGGTCAGATTAAACACTGAAGCAGGGGTGAGGGGTGGGAATAATCTGTTTTTGGGAAATAGCTAAACTGGAAAAGATTGATACGGTCATCAGTTGCACCACATGACCAGAGAGTCTAACCCTTTCTTTTTGTGTTCCACGTCCAGCAGAATCTCTGCGGCTGATCCGGAAGTCCGAAGCCGAAGTCGTGGCTATCTGTCCCGGCCTGTCAGCGCGTTAAACCTGTACGGGAAACCGTGGCCAGACCACATCTGCCCCTCGTTAGGCTGCATAAATGACTGCCATGTGGTGCGCTGATAAATAGGCCAGTCTATTTATTGGAGCACAACAAATTGGCTACAAACACTGACATGGGATCGAAGAACTATAAATATTGGACGCGATGAAAGTTTTAAAATGTGCCGCAGCTAGTTTACGAGAGTCCAGGTTTCCCCTCTCTTTCTTTTTATGTACTTCGAGCAAGTTCTCTCTCTCTCTCTCTCTCTCTCTCTCGTTCTCTCTTTCTTTTCTTCTCCTACTACCAGTGCAGTAAAAAAAATAAAAAATAATAAAAGCATTTTCTCTCGGTTCTCACTCTGCAGTAAACCATCCAGTCCGTGACGTGGACTCGCAGTGCTTTTCCTCTACGATCTTATCAAGTCGACGCAGAAACACGACAGAAATTCCACAACGAATCGGCAGCAGACGGGCCGTAAACCTTGTGTAATTGCATATTTGGAGAGTTTATCTGGGGTTTTTTTTTTTTTTTTTTGCGAAAACGCACACGATTCTCTTCCCTGGTGGTCCTTAAACACATCCATATGTCCTGTGTTTCTCTTCTCACTCCTCTCCTTCTCTCTCTATCTCCCCTTCCCTCCCTCCTTTCTCCCCCTGACTCTTCTGAAACGTTAACCATCGCACGATTAGCCGAACCTGCGTGCCGTGCCTTTTTCCTGTTGTGAAGATGTTGTGCGGTTCGAGACACTTTCTCTACGTCAGACGAGCTTTCTGCGCGGACGTAGGACGTCAGCGGCGTCCGACCAGGAACACACACGGAACGCAGGGAGGGATTTGGATTGGATCATGTGTGGGCCTGGAGGAAGAAAGCCCATCTGTTTTAAAACACGTGCTAAATATTAGCGTATTCGCATTTTCCTGTTTTGGCGAGTGGAGGGAGGGGCCCAAGAGCAGAAAGGTCTTGGGCCGGGGTTAGGCGCTGTTTGAAACTGGAAACCCTTTTTCAGCATTATTTGTTTTATGATTCCGCAGGACGCCGTGTTTACACTCGACGTGCAACATCTGGATTAGATAATTTGTCTGGAATTAACCGCCGCTGGATGCTTATCGAGCCCTGTCTGATTAAATCTGTTTGATGTCTCTGCTTTGTGTTTCATAATGATTTTTTCCCCCTCTGTCAGCGTGTCACTGTTAGATTTGCATAACAGATGAAGGTCGCAGTGGACGGCAACTATCCCACACACACACACACACACACACACACAAACACACACACAGCGTACCTACATTTTATAATTAGTTTCCTGCTTTTGATCTCTGTTGGTTCGTTTAAAAAACAAAGTGATTGGTGGCCAAGGTCCAGCAGGCCTCAAGTCCTGGCAAAACACATTAAAAAAAAAATGGCACCACTCACAAAGCTGATAAGTGTTTCTGTTTGCGTATTTGTTTACATGTTTGTGTGTGTCCCTTGGACCGTTCCCATGTGCTGTGGAATCAAACAGTCCTGTGTGCTAACTAATGAACACATTCTGAGAGAGCTGAGTTTGCCAGAACGTTCGCGAGTGCGTCAGTGGAGTCTGAGTTCTTTCGAAGATTAATAATGAGGAGACACCATGATGGAATGTTGCCTTGTTTTCATCTCATAAATGAAATGTACATATGACTAGTCTTGCTAATTTCAGGCCAGCTGTGTTACTAACGCTGCAATACACTGCTAGCAACATGATTGATGTCAACTTGTCTGCTAATTATAAATAATTGCTAATCTAATGAAGCTGCCTGACAAACAATTTGTTCTTGTCAGTTTTTGGGTCTCATTAACATCCTCAAGCCATTTGTCTTTCCAAATGACAGTCGAGAAGTAGCTACTAGTACACAGCTTCATAAATTAGCCTACATACAGTATCTCACAAAAGTGAGTACACCCCTCAGATTTTTGTAAATATTTGATTATATTTTTTCATGTGACAACACTGAAGAAATGACACTGTGCTACAATGTAAAGTAGTGAGTGTACAGCTTGTGTAACAGTGT
>JANDJT010000190.1:30342804-30355673 GCA_024331685.1 Stegophilus panzeri | reverse complement strand
TATTACTACTACTACTACTGCTATTACTATTACTACTACTACTACTACTACTACTAATACTAATAATAATAATAATAATACCACTACTATTACTACTGCTACTATTACTACTATTACTACTACTACTACTAATAATAATAATAATAATAATAATAATACCACTACTATTACTACTACTACTACTGCTATTACTACTACTACTACTACTGCTACTATTACTACTACTACTACTACTACTAATACTAATAATAATAATAATAATACCACTACTATTACTACTACTACTACTGCTATTACTATTACTACTACTACTACTACTACTACTAATACTAATAATAATAATAATACCACTACTATTACTACTGCTACTATTACTACTATTACTACTACTACTACTACTACTACTAATAATAATAATAATAATAATACCACTACTATTACTACTACTACTACTGCTATTACTATTACTACTACTGCTACTACTACTACTAATAATAATAATAATAATAATAATACCACTACTACTACTATTACAACTACTACTACTAATAATAATGCACATTTTTTCTACTCCACTTTTCTCTCCGCCTTTTTCCATCCCGTTTGTCCTCTTTCCTCCGCCCTCCCCTTTAATACCAGTAAATTAAAAAATTAATAAATAAATAAATACATCTAGTTAGATAAAGCGTGAACTTTAAAAACTTAAACTAATTTCTGTAATTGAACTTTAAAGTAAACTTAAACTGATTTCTAAAATTAGGTCTTTGTTATTGCTAATTATTGTTGTCACTTAAATAAGAAGTTCTTTAACATTTTAATAACAGTTTAATTTTAGTCAGATGTAAACAGTGAAATTCCCCAGGCGTGTAAAATACAATTAACATTCATATCTAAAATATATCAGATTTCCTGCTTCATTCTTTTTCCTTTCTTTTTTTTTATTTATATCCCTCCTGTGGTATTTTGCAGAAATAGTTTATAAAATGAAAGGGAAAGAGGTCGGACAGGCCATGAAAGGAAATACAGAAGCAGTTGACTTTGTGTAGCCTACAATCTTTTAATGCATAGTGGATGTATAACAAAACAAGGTATAAATAAAGCAATAAAATATAATAAAAGACTCTTGAATCACGCTCTGTGTGTGTGTGTGTGTGTGTGTGTGTGTGTGTGTGTGTGTGTGCATGTGTGTGTGGTTTCAGCTGACTCCAGCACGTCGTTAACCCCGGTGCGGGTTTATGTCTCTCCCTCTCCGCTGTGTTAATTAAAAAAAAACACCATCAGGAGGAGGACTTCTCAACTCTTTTTATTGGTCCCTCCCACCTTCCTCTTCCTCCTCCTCCTCCTCCTCCTCTTCCGTATGTACATTATTAATCATGTCACACGATGAAGGGATGTTTTACAACTCGAAACATCTAGTTATCATTGCGCTGCTCATAACTTTTTAACAACCTTAAACAATGTTATGTTCCACAAACACAGCAAAACACTGAGACTAAACACTTCACACATCTATCTATCTATCTATCTATCTATATAGATAGATCGCTTTGCTTGTATTTTCTCTTATTTAAGTCGCTTTGGATAAAAGCGTCTGCTAAATGAATAAATGTAAATGTAAATGTAAATATATATCTATATCTATCTATCTATCTATCTATCACCAGGACTAATACAACATTATAAACAATTCATCATTTCTAGTGGTTACTTATAAGCTTTAATGACTTCTGATGGTCTGTAGTGGTAGTTTAATGGAATGTGGTGTGGTTTTAATGGTTCCTGATGGTGTATCTTCTTTTATTCTGATGCTAATCATCCCCACTGAAAGAAGGCTCTACTGAGTTCTGGTGGTGGTTGCCATAAAATCCCGAATGGAAACCTATAGGAATCTGATGGAAACCATTAGAGATGTACCTCACAGGTTGCAGTGTTGTTTTTTTTTTTTTTATCTATCCAGCCCGTAGGACTACCCTGAAATAGATCGTGAACATAGACTAAACTGGTGCAACTTACACGAGAGATCTTCAGTATACGCCAATTTCCAGGTTGTGAAACAGATTATTGAACATTATTGTGACTTTTTGTACATAAATGGCACATAGGAGAAAAAAAAAACAAAGTTAGTCTTGAGTAGCTGTACAGTTTTAGAGTAGATTAGAGAGTTTTTTGTCAGTCTAGCCATATACGAGTAAACAGCAGAATGAATTAGCGTTCTCCAAGGCTTTAGTGCAGCACAGACCCTGTGTGCGTCTCAACCAGCTCCCTATAGTTCAGTAGTCAGGGTATTGATCAGGGAGTCGGCCATTTTAACTGCTCCCTAAAAAAAACGTTTGCTCCCTAAAAAATCCCACAATGCACCGCAAAAACCAGGGAGCATTGATGCTCACTATGTTCCTTTACTAGAAATGACGTCATGTTTTCTGAAGCTCTGGGCTTGAAAAAAAAAATGGCGGATGATCTCTCAGCCAACTTTGTCTACAAATGTAAGCAGCTTGGTATCCTTGTTGTAGCTCTCACATGATTACTTACGTTAACGATTTTTAACATTATTTAACATTCTATATATGGTTTGTTTGAGTCTAACGACTTTTAAGTGTTTAATGATTTAAAATAAATCCACTAGCCTAGCCTACGACCCTGCTTGAAGTAGCATGACCGAAACGCGTGTGATTAAGCTAACAAATTAATATGACATATAATATCAGAAGGATATCGGCCCTGCCTGTTGTCAATAAATGTCAGTGGTGACGTTGTACAACGCGAGCACGTAGTCATGTCGCCGGAAATTGAGTCATCAGTGTCCCAATGTGTAGTGAGTTCTTACCAGTGTCCCAAGTCGTGTACACAATATACTTATTCATGATGTAAGGAGCGAGAGAGCTGATTGAGACGCACCCTCTGAGTATCTGCTTCACTCCAACACGCCGCCATCTTGATACCGCCACTTTAATCTATAAAATGCTGGCTAGCTTGCTAATGTTGTAGAAAGTCGTTGTTTGTGGATTTGCATCATTAACTATTTTTGGTTAAGTGATAATCTAGATAGTTAGATAATAGTTTGGGTTAAATTTGGTTAGGTTTAGGAGCACAGGATTCATTCAGTTTAGGCGGTGGAGAAAGTACCAAAAACTGGCTCATGTCTGGAATAGGACCAAACACGAGCCACCATATGTAGTCCTGATATTGTACAAAACAAGTCTTACATTTTGGGCGGAAAGTGGCCCAGTTTATCAGAGCCATGGATGATGCTGAATGACAGCCTAGTTCTCAAACATCTCCATCCTTCACCACGTGAGCTCTCTTCACTTATCGACACGCTTGGCTGCGCGAGCTCAGACAAACACGTGCTTCATTAATTGTAATTATGAATCAGTATTACTGCGATATGCGTTCCTAAAGGATGTGAAAGTGCTTCCTGCTCCTGCTCACGGTCTCCAGGGAAACCGCGGTGCATTCTGGGATGCAAATGGGGCTCCATCCATCCTCGTGCGTGCAATTCTTCATCCGTTCTTCTGCAATTCAGTATGATGGCTGTCACTTTTGGTCCGAAAAATACGGGAGAGAGAGAGAGGTGGAAATTACAATCCGCCGCCGCCACCATGTGTCTTCTTTTCTCTCTGTCGCAGCTTCTGAATTGATCAATTTGCCTTTTTTTTTTTTTTTTTTTTGCCCTTCCACTTAGGGGGGCCATAAAGCCGCGCTCACTTAGGGCCGGGCGGCGGCGGCAGAAGGTCAGTGTTATCCAAACACAGCCATTGGGCCATTTGTTATAGCACTCTCCATGTGGAAAGGCAGCGAAATCAGGGCCGTCACTTCAATCAGGCCCGCGCGCACGAGCTGAATTTATAACGCTGCGTGCGGAGGAGTGAAATCACACCAAGAGCGCGAGACCGGCGGGGTTTAGAGTTAAAGGGAGGGGAGCGTGTGCAGAGATGAAGAGAGATGGATAGAGAGAGAGAGAGAGAGCACGAGGGAGTGAGAGTGTTAAGTTATTGGTGTCAATGGCCGCTATTTTGCTCGCGCGCTTGTTTGTTTGCAAATGGAAACAAACAAGTGATTGTCGAAGGTGAGGAAATGGAGTGCACGCAAAGACAGACCAGCGTGTGTGTGTGTGTGCGTATGTGTTTGCCAGCAGTGCATGAATAAGCTGTTTTGCTATTTATTTTCCAGAACTCACTGGAGGTTCTAAGGTGGATCCAGTGCCCTGGTGACAGCAAGGTATATAAAAATATCCTCCCTAAATGAAAACTCTGGCATAGTTCAGGCAGGCAGATGATTTGAGGCAATAAAAGGCCATGGTGGGGGAAAAAAAACGTGCAAAAGCTACAACATGACCTACAACAATTTGTGAAACAAAAAAACCAAACAAACAAAAAATAAAATAAAAATAAACCGAGTGATATTGTAAAAAAAAAAAAAAAAAAAAACATTAAATCTTGGCTCTCGGTAATGTTATGAAAATTATGGGACTTATGAAGCTAACTAACAGCAGATAACAAGTTATAAGAATTAAACACACACAAATTCACCAGATAATAATAATAATAATAATAATAATAATAATAATAATAATAATAATAATATGGCACAGTATGATATTGTTACTGCAATAATGTGAAAATACACTTTTCCGTGAGTATCAGTGGTACTGTTGGTACTCTTACAGCGCCGCATTAGATGTTTTTGTTTGTATTTTTGTTTAATAAAATGCTTTGTAGTTTTTTTTTTATTATTGTGGCTCTAATTTAGTTTTTCTATATTGTGCATCATAATTTTTTTTTTTTTTTTTGTTATATCGCCTATAAGAATGTTATACTTATTATTAGCATGCCTTTCTCATATTAGAAAACAGTTCATTAAAAAAAAAAGTTTCTAAGTAATTTGCAACCAAAACCAAAGAGGAAAGGAAGTTAATAAAAGGATGATCATATAAACACTTCATAAAAGGAAAAGAACCTGCGTTTGTAATTCCTATGATGTAAAAGACAGTAAGTGAATGTAAGCAAATAACTGAAATAAAGCAGAAAGGAACGGATGATTATGTAAAATTAAAGCGATTGGAGATGGATTTGTTCTCACGCCCTTGTGTGTGTTGTACATTATTGTTTGTGAATCAGTCCCTCCATTGTTTAGCGGCTTTGCGATCGCAGAAATGAACGCACAATCGAGGAAACTCTGCGATATTCGGAGGAGCTCACAGTTCTTTCAAAATCACCGCAGATTTTCCACAGATTCGAGCCCGAGACACGTCACGTGACGTCGTCAAAACGCGCGCTCAGCCCAAGCGGTCTTCGATTCACGTGCGTGGAACACGAGTACAGCTAAAGGGTCTCGTTTACAACAAACATCGCTGAGAAAGAGCGCGTGGAACAATTTCAGGTAATTGCGATTTCGCCGATTCGATTCGTTTTCTGCCAAAAAAAAAAAAAAAAAAGCACAAACAAACTCCAAAAGTAAATAAAAAAATAATAATAATAATAATAACTCAGTGAAATCCTGTACGGACTGGTTAATGAAGCCAAAATAAAATTATAAAGTTGTAAAGTTAAAAAGGTTAAAGCTATAGCGTAAATCCGGCTTGTGAAATAATTATTTGAGAATTGTGAAGCGTTAGCACGCATAATGCAAAAACGTCACGTGCGAAGACAGTCGACGACAAAGTTCCGGCAGTGTCGGACATTCTTTTGAGTAAAATCTCAGAGTGCGAGCATTGCTACAACTTTTCTAAAAACCCACCAATAGGAGGACGGCAAACTCACGGGACAGCTACAGATACGCTCGTGGGCATGGTGATGAACGAACCGAGAGAACGCACAGAAAACTCATGCCCACCTGGACCAACATTTGCGTTTACTTGAGCCTGTTTTCTGCACGAGAATTTTCCGGATCACGCCGATCGATGACGTAAGCAGAACGTAATCTTTTACTTTAGTCACAGATCGATCGTCGCAGGATCTTTATCGTGTAATTTGACGTGGAGAATATACGCACTATCTCAGAGTCTGTTGTAGAATCTGGCCGAGATTTTATTGGGATTATGGCGTACAGCGTGGCGCTGAAATGAGGTGGCGTGAAACTGGTTTTTAGGGAAGAAACCGTCATGTGGTGCGACTTCGTTCATAAGAAATCCGACCGCATCGCTCTCACTCGTTCAGGTCAGGTTTGTTCGTCCAGCTGAGACAAACTCAGACTTCTGCTTCCTGTGGGTTTGCTTTGAAAAACAATTATGAGAGATTTAAGATTGAAGTAGATGTCATGTGACTTACCTTTGGTATATGCCTGACTCTAATGCTCTCTCTTTTCTCTGTAGTGTGTGTGTGTGTGTGTGTGTGTGTGTGTGAGTGAAGGGGGGAGCTGTTTGCTCATTCAGCTGTCTTTGCCCTTTGGCCACATTAACTTCTTTATTATTATTGCTTCTCCCATGATGCCGCCCTTATCACATCATCTCCCAATCAAACATCCACAGAGCTGGAGTCAATCCGAGCCAGAAACAATTAAAACATGCAAAGGAGGGAGAGAAATAAAGAAAGAACGAAAGAAAAAGGTAGGATGAAGGAGAAGGATGAACAAGACAGAATGAGAACACTTGGAGAAATATAAAGAACTGAGAACAGACTCCGTAATACCGTAACACACTCCCTAATCCCTGGTCTAGTGCTCCAGAGAACAGCAGGAATGCTAGCTGTAGTCTTTTGAGTTGAGTGCAAAAGTTTGTACACCTTTAGGACAAACTTGTAGCAGAAATGTAATTTGTCACTAGAACATTTAGCGTGACTGGTTTTTCAAATTTGCTATCGCAGACAGCAAATTGGTGTGTAAACTTTTGAACAGGGTAATTTTTTATAAATTCAGCTATAATCTTGTCTTGTGGACAATATGTAAACATGTGTTATGTGAAATAGTTTATTCAGGACAGAACTAAATAAACAACAACATGGGATTTTTATGATCCGTCTTATTTTGTTAACAGTATGAAGATTTAGCAGATTCTGCAAGGGGTATTTAAATTTATATATATATATATGTGTGTGTGTGTGTGTTTAATAGATCATTTTGAGCTTATTTATGGACATTCGTATTAATTTCAGGTTCGAGCAGCAGGTCATTTTGCTCATGTTAAGCATTTATTCCTAGATGGTTTCCAGACAGAAGCAGAATTATTTGCCGGTTTTATTTTTTTATTGGCGTAAAGGCTGAAGAGTAAAAGAACTGTTAGAACAAACTGAAAGAAACTGGAAGGGGGGAAATGTCCCGTGTTCAAATGGCTATATAAATAAAACTGAAATGAGATCATAGGTATAAGAGGTTAAAAATCACTTTTTAAAAGTTCTTTTAAATTGCAAGTTCTGGCTAAAACTGTCGAAAGTTTACGTGCAACACAGTTTCCTGGTTAATAAATTCTGTCTCTCTCACGTCGTGTGAGAAAATTTGTGAGAACGGAAAACTTCTCGGTTATTCCAAATTATTAGCGTTGCTGTTTCGTTTTTTCGAGGTTTGTAAATTGAAGTAAGTTGTGCTTCATTACAGATTAAAGCGTGTAGTGTACTGTGTAAACCAGGCTGAAATTTCCCGGGTTTAGACTCGGAAATTTCCACTCGTTAATGTCAGCGTTAATGGATTTCCCCAGGTGTTAATTACAGTGTAAAAGCGGTGTTCATTTTACAGCATTTATCTTGATGGAGCAGGTAGTTGGGTCGGTAATGGGGAAACTCAGCATGTTGGACCTGAAAGAAAACAGGCTTGTTGTTGTGTAAAGAGGAATTTTCTGGAATTTTCAGAGCGGCAAGGGGAACATCTGAAAATTAACGACATGAGCTGCAACTGCAAAAGAAAATTTAAAAATGCAACTTTACGTTCACATTTAACGTCATTTATTATTTTATATAAACCTTTTTAAATGATATTTCTGTATTATTGTGTAAAACATGTCGGTTGGTGTTAGCCTGCTGACAAAACGTATGCATGCTAATGTCCTTTGATGGGAAAATATAGATGAATAAGCCAAATGACTTTTTGTGAGAAAGGTTTAAACATTAGATTGCGTAACTATTTTTACAGTTAGCATCATGTAACCTAATTTGCTACATAACTATTAATGTTACGTCTAGCTGGTTACTCTGTGTCGTTGGGCCTCATTTATCAAGCTGGATAAGAACAGATTTATTCGTAAATCAGTCATACGTTTGCGTTTACACAAGAAACGTGGCATTCGTGAAAATCCGGTGAATCCGTATCCTACTCGTGCTCCGGAGTGTGTGTAAATGTGCACATAAGAAACACTAACTAATGTAAACTTCAATTTCAAATCATATCTGCATGGATTACTGCACTTTTATACCTGGAATATACTGAGGTGTTTTAACTGTTTATGTTTATTACGTTTACAGCGTTTAGCAGACGCTCTTCCAGTCATTTATAGAAGAGCTCTGGAGTCTCGATCAAAAACATCCTCATGCTAGTCCACTCGGTCAGGGACTCAGAGACTCAGAGCTCCATCCAGAACATTTAACGAAAAACAGTCCTTTTATATGATTGGCTTTGATTAAAGAACATAAAAATAAATCAAGCGAGCTGACACACACCCATGAAGTAAGACAAATAAAACGAATCATTCAAATATGATAAAGAAATGTTGGTGTATAAACGGAGCCGTAAGCCGTGAACAAACGCCTCAGCTGATGGAAGATTTAGCTCTCGCATATTATTATTATTATTATTATATATTATTAAATATTTTGATTGGTGCAGAAGTGAGTCAAAATAACTTCCACTTCTGCCTATCAGCCTTCACCCTGATTGCTCTAAACTGTATCAGACATTTTTTACTTTATGAGACTCTTTGCTACTAAACTGCACAACCGTTTACACTCCATGTCCTGTGTATTTATTGTTCTGTTTTGTATCTGCACTTTATGTAGTCTTGCGTACTCTTACGTGTTGCACCATGCTCCTGGAGAAATGACATTTCGCTTCAGTGTATACAAGCGAATACCGTATAGAGGAATGGCAGTAAAAACCCACTTGACTTCGTTTCGTGCTCCCAGATGTTGTGCACTTGACCTTATATGGAGTTTTGTGGGTGCCGCTAAACGGAAATGAGCTGTGTCGGGGACACTCTTTGCACTTTACAGGTGCTCAGCATATGCACACGCGTACGAAACAAATCAGCCTTTCCGGCAGAAATTTTTCTTTGGTTTGGCTTACGCAATAATATTGATAAAAAAAAATTAGGCCCCATTTGAGTTAAAGAAAAATCTCCTCAGCGCTCTGATCAACACTGTGACGCAACCTTGCTGTGGTAAAACTCACCATGCTGGGCTTGTCCGGTGCTGGCGTTTCCAAATTCTCCCAAATGAGGTTATTTTTCAGAAACCAACAGTTTGGTGATGTCAGTGAGTCGTAGCATTGACGCACATATTGTAAGTAAAGGGGCAGTGCTGGCTTGACGGTTAAGGCTATGGGTTACTGATCAGAAGGTCGGGGGTTCAAGCTGCCACTGTTGGGCCCTTGAGCAAGGCCCCTAACCCTCTCTGCTCCAGGGGCGCTGTATCATGGCTGACCCTGCACTCTGACCCCAGCTTCCTAACATGCTGGGATATGCAAAAAAAAAAAAAAAGAATTTCACTGTGCTTTAATGTATATAATGATTCTTTATTGATCAAATATACATTACAGCACAGTGAAATTCTTTTCTCCACATACCCCAGCATGTTAGGAGGTTGTGGTCAGAGTTCAGGGTCAGAAATGATACAGCACCCCCTGGAGCAGAGAGGGATAAGGGCCTTGATCAAGGGCCCACCAGTGGCAGTGAACCCCTGATCTTCCGATCAGTAACCCAGAGCCTTAACCGCCACACCACCTCCAAGCCACCACTACCCTCGTATATGTGACCAATAAAGTATTATATAAAAATATTAAGAGTTATTTACTTTAAGACTATCTGTTCCTATACTTTTGCTCACCTAAAAACTGGGTGGTCTGATACAAAAGGTGTCATGTTCTAAGTTGCTCAACACATCTGGATGTAAATATCAGGAAATGAAAGCTGAAATTCTGATCTATCGTCTCATCTCCATCTTCTGATCTCAAACCCAAATGTCTTTGGTGTATAGAATAAATAAAAAAGAGCTGGCCTTGCCGTTCCAATAATTTCTGTAAGTACGCGATCAAAATATTCAAAATATTCGCACACAGAGTCCGTCTTCGCTATTTCTAATATTAACGTGTAATATAAATGATTTGAAAAGTAAAGAATTAATAGCTATGTTACAGATATAAATGCAGCCTACATTTTGATTTTAAATGACTCTTAGATAATACAAATTTCCTCCAGAAATTGCAGAAATGATGAAAACGTTAACCGTCGATCAAAATGATTTAAAAAATTTAGAATTTTTTTTGTTTTTCTCAGCTGAAACAACCGTTTTTATGTTAAAAACATTTTTTTTTTTTTTTAAGTTGAAGCTATTTTTCACAGTGTTGGTCAATATTGGGATTATTTTTATACCGTGTCATGTGGCGTCACACACTTTACCACAGAAACCAAATTCATACTCAGTCTGGATTGCATCGCTAAGCTAATCTCACGTAAATAACTAAAACCTTCGTTTCCGTTAGCTATATTTAGTGCATTTGCCTCATTTTGGAACCATTTATGTCAACTCATCTACCTCTTTGACCCACATTCAGCCTCACTGACACTTCTGAATCTGATGTTGTTGATTTAATTCTCTATGACATAACATATAACACATCTTCTATAACATTTATTAAAGCACAGCATGTCATCCTTTCATTAATAAAAGTTGTAATCACTGGGGATGTGCCGTTATAGGAGAAGAATCCTTTTTGTCCCCGTAAGTTCCTCGTCTTATAGAATAAAGTGTGTGGAAAGTTCATAATCATGCACGTGTTTGTCCTGTATATTTACCTGACAGGGGTAATGGCCAGTAAAGCGGTGAAGGAGAAGCTGCAGAGGACCGTTTTAAATCGTCAGAGTTTTAAACAAGCCGAGACTCAACGGTGACTTGGTTTAAAGTTGTTGAAATAATTAGTTTTAAGCACTGTGTTCATGTGAGCTCGCCAAACTCCGTATAATAAACTCTGGCGGTTGTTGTTTAGAGAGATGGCCCATGTCTCTGAGCTGGACTCACAGCAAGAGCAACCAAACACACCTCCATCTTCACAACAAAGAAAAAAGCCGCTTCGGAGAGCTGGTAACACACACACACACACACACACACACACACACACACACACAGTACATCATGAAAAGTGGCCAAAAACTGAGACCCTAAGAGAAAACTGTCAAAAAAAGTCATTTGTGTATGAGATTTGAAAAACTGCAGGTGAAAAAGTGGCGACCACTTAGTAACACAGAGGAATGAGATAATTAAGTCACGTCCGTGATATAATAACGCGACATAACGAGATAATTAAGTCGTAGCCGCAATTTAGTAATGCGACATAACGAGATAATTAAGGTGTGGCTACAATTTAGTAATGCGACATAACGAGATAATTAAATCGTGGCCACAATTTAGTAATGCGACATAATGAGATAATTAAGGTGTGGCCACAATTTACTAACGTGACATAACGAGATAATTAAGTTGTGGCTACAATTTAGTAATGCAACATAATGAGATAATTAAGGTGTGGCCACAATTTAGTAATGCGACATAACGAGATAATTAAGGTGTGGCCACAATTTAGTAATGCGACATAACGAGATAATTAAGTCATAGCCACAATTTAGTAATGCGACATAACGAGATAATTAAGGTGTGGCCACAATTTAGTAATGCGACATAACGAGATAATTAAGTCGTAGCCACAATTTAGTAATGCGACATAATGAGATAATTAAGGTGTGGCTACAATTTAGTAATGTGACATAACGAGATAATTAAATCGTAGCCGCAATTTTGTAATGCGACATAACGAGATAATTAAATCGTGGCCACAATTTAGTAATGCGACATAACGAGATCATTAAGTTGTGGCCACAATTTATTAATGCGACATAACGAGATAATTAAGTTGTGGCTACAATTTAGTAATGTGACATAACGAGATAATTAAGGTGTGGCTACAATTTAGTAATGTGACATAATGAGATAATTACATTGTAGCCACAATTTAGTAATGCGACATAACGAGATAATTCAGTCATAGCCACAATTTAGTAATGCGACATAACGAGATAATTAAGTTGTAGCCACAATTTAGTAATGCGCCATAATTAGATAATTAGGGTGTGGCCACAATTTAGTAATGCGATGGAATGAGATAATTAAGTCGTGGACCATGATTTAGTAACATGAAGGAACAAGGTCAATAAAGCATGACCATGACTTAATAACACATAGGAACGAGATAATTATCTCATATTATTCTCATGGTCCAGCGAAAAACTGTCCAAAATACAATATGGACATAAAATAAAGCGAGACATGAGTGTGTGTTGTGTGAAACACTGTAACATAATAAACAATCCTGGTAAATTTTCACATTATTCTTATTGTGTCGTGTTAATATCAGCTGGCTTCTGCAAATATAATACCTGCTTCTGGGTAATATTATTTTGCACACAGTCTCAGCGACTGTCAGGTGAAAGGTTCTGCATGGCTCTCATCACAGTGTGCGTTTGTGTGTTTTCTAGCCTCTGAATTTGTTCTGAAGCACGAATGGAGAAGATGTTCATCCAGCAGGAAGGATCGTCTTAACAGTAAACAAAGTGTTTCCTCTATGGGCAAAAACCCAGCATACAACACACACAAACACACACATACACATACACACACACACACACACACACACACACACACACACACACACATACACACACACACACACACACACACACA
>JANDJT010000190.1:30286170-30299419 GCA_024331685.1 Stegophilus panzeri | reverse complement strand
CCTCAACCTCACTAACGCTCTCGTAGCTGAACGAACACAAATCCCCACAGCCACGCCCCAAAATCTAGTGGAAAGCCCTCGCAGAAGAAAGAGTGGAACGCATTATAACAGCAAAAGCGGGAATAAATTTGGAATGGTCAGATGTCCACAAACTCTTGTTCATATAGTTTATATACACATGTAAAGTAGGAATTTCTCAGATTTTACATTCTCAGTTTGGAGTCTTTTACTAAACTGTACCGTTTTTTTGAGTAGCTCTGAGTATTAGTCACTGAACCAGCACTGCGATTTATAACATAGGACGGAATATAGTACAGGAGCAAGAAAAAAATGTCCAAAAATGCAGACCTGAGAAGCTTCTACAGCAAATAAAACACTGACGTTAACGATACTGTGTTCACGTCTAACACGTTTGAGCTGCAATCACTCAACAACGTCTATTTTTCACCAACGATACGGCATCACTGACTGGGTTTGTGTGTGTGTGTGTGTGTGTGTGTGTGTGTGTGTGTGTGTGTGGATGGATGCCCTGCATAAGAAAGTGACAGTGTTGTGTCAAGCACACTGAAAAAACGCACATACACAACCACTTGTGGACCACATTGAAGGAAGCCTGTGGGTGACCACATCTCACAGCACACAACTACACACACACACACACACACACACACACACTCTGCCAGTGGTGGTCCGGTCTGGCCTTGAATCAGAGTGTTACCACAAACCTGGCCTGTCCCCCACTGCCGCTCCCACAGGGAGGTTTGGGTTTGACCATCTCTCTTGTCCATCACTCTAACACACAAGCGCACACACACACACACACACACACACACACACACACACACACTCACAGACTCCTGCTGAGCTACACAACCTTGCAACACTGAAAGAGATGTAACGCAGACAGATTCTGTAACTTTTTAATTAAAAAACAGTTAAAGTTTGCTGATTTTTTTTTGTTTGTTCTATTGACAAGTCCAAAAAAAAAACAAAAAAAACAGCTTGTCGTGGTACTGAGAAAAGTGTGGACTCCGCTGTCCCAAAGTTACAGCTTTACCTCTGATCGTTACAAATCAGTGCGCTGACACTGGAGACTCCTTCCATAAATGTTCGATTAACGTCTCCTTACCGTATCGACAATTACGCAGTCCCTGTGAATGAGCTTTTACTGTCTTTTTACATTTACATTTACGGCATTTGGCGGACGCTCTTATCCAGAGCGATTTATATTTATCTCATTTATACAACTGAGTAATAAAGGGTTAAGGGCCTTGCTCAAGGGCCCTGCAGTGGTAGCTTGGCAGTGCTGGGGCTTGACCTTCTCCTGACCTCCTGATCAGTAACCCAGAGCCTTTAACCACTGAGCCACCACTGCCCACTACTATAGAAACGATAAAGTATTAGAACGAGCACCTTAATATACCTGTGATTTGTAGCTGCTGTTTAGAAAACGAATTAATCAACACCTTCTGAATGGAGAACTCGACACCGCTGTCGTTTAATCTTTATTACATGACTGATCCATGAACCTGAGAGAAGACGCAAAAGCCTTGCTTGCTTGCAGTCGTCTAGACGTCCCGTCGAGACGCCTCTAACGCAGCACAGAAATCTAGGTATCGGTGGACGTTTTATTGTTTTTTATTTATTTTTTAATACCACACACAGTCAGTCGTGTGTTTTTTCCCCCCCACATAATCAAATCACGGAGACACAACAACAGCAATATTTACTGCATTCTCCATGCGGCTTGTTCTACGACTCGACACGGTCCAGACGTCACTGTGGCTTGGACTTGTCAAGAACTTGTGGGACGGGAACGCTATCGATATTCATACGAAACATCAGACCCGGCAGAACAGTTTCGTTACTTATGCTCCTGAACGCAAAAACATTGGCGAAATCCATCCGTTTTTCTCTTCAAACCAAAAGAGTAGAAAAGTGTCTATGCTGTCTAACTGTCGAACCCAATCTCGCTCTTTTAAAAACATCGCCGTATCCACTTACAGCTTCGCAATACCGACGTGGACGACGTTTAACGACACGTGACAGCGCAGTAGCAACGGTGTAGTTCAGCGGTCGCTCGGTGGTTAAACGTCCGTGCTAGTGACCAGAAGGTTGTGTGTTCAAATCCCAGGACTATTCCCACAGCCCTTAATCCTCACACTTGGAAAGTACTCATGCATCTTCTTCTTGGCCAAATTTGAACAGTTCCAGACTATTAGATTTCTTTAGTATGTCCTGGATTGTGCTTTATTGTGTGGTTTTTTTACCTGCATATGTGTTTTTATTTCCATTATCTGGTTCGTGTAGCCTTAACAACCATCTCTCTCTCTCTCTCTCTCTCTCTCTTTATTAATATAGAAGCATTTTTACATGTGGATGACCTCATATTTGGTCGAAAGTAACAAAAGACTTTCTGGAGTCTGAGAGCACGATCTTCCAAATACACGAGCTCAGGGAGGACCCCGATTGGCTAGAGTTGCTGTGATAGACACGGGTAAGAGCATAAGCCCCTCCCACTCAGAGACTATGGCCAGTTTTGCTCTCTTAGACTCGTCTTGGTTTGAACTTGCGATCTACAGATGATTTCTGTTATTCATTTGTTTTGTTTTGGGGTTTTCCCCCTACTATTGTCTTAAAAGGTGCCAATAATTTTGGACTTTTTTTTTTTTTTCCATTGTGCGTGTTTAACCTATTATGATCATTTCATTGATTTGCAGCTGGTTGAGTTGAGTTGAGCACTAATTTAGCTGTAATTAGTTTCACACCAACGGGGATGAATTCTTTTGAATACGTTGGAAACATACATTGTTGTTGTTCCCCGAAATAGTCATGTCGTTCTTTTCAGTTACATTGCAAGACCTCCATGTTTTGTTTTTTTTTCTTGCTTGCTCCCTGAACTGCAACCTGATTGGCTGGGAGTTTAAAAAAAAACAAACCCAAAGACACCAGTTGGCATTGTTCTGAAAAGTTTTTTTTTTTTTTTTTTTTTTTTTAATGGAAGCGTTACACTTACAAAATAACGTTCAAATAACGTTCAAATAACATTCTCTGGTAGGATTCATTAAGAACGCTGCAGGAGGGAAGTTCACGGAGGTTAGAGGTCAGGCTGGTTGGTGTTAAACACACACGCACAAACGCACACAAACTGGTGGGCTACTGGGATGGACACATGGTTATGATTGAGCGGATTGAGGTGGCATCCTTTCATCTGAGAGCGAGAATGTCTGAACCCTGAGCTCTGCTCTGACCTCTCGTTTTATCCGCGCATTTCTTCCTCATTGCTCATCTGCTTTTCTCCTTCCCTTCTCTCTCTCTCTCTCTCACTTCATCCCATCTGCTTTGCATCTCGCATTGAGTGAGAGAGATAACTGGACTTAGCGGTTTTTCTGGAATGTGCGATATGGATTCTGCCCACCGAATAATCAGAACCAATCGATTCGATGTTATAAGGACGGCGTACGCGAGGCTGAAACCACACAAACACAGAGGCTTCTGGTGCAGACGTCGGTTTGCGTCGAGGGGAAATGTACGGGCTGCTTGCCAGGGTGAAAAATGTGCAGAGATATTAGATACGGCAGCATGATATCGCTAAAATCACGCAGGGCCGTCAGTCGCGGGTAAACCTGGCATTGTTGTCAGTCACCGAACCTTTCATACTGAAATCCTACAGCGATAAGCCTATTAAGTCATAAACGTAGCGCTAAAACAGCGTGTGTTCATAACTGCGGGTCTTTATCGTTCTTCTAGTCTTCTAGTTCCTCTTATAATTCGCTACCTAGTGAATACAGAACAGCTGTTCTATTAAACGGAACGCCATACACGCTGCGTCCCGAAGTCTAGCCGGCCGTATGCCAATGGTAGCCTGTTTCATTTCGAAGGAACCTTTCAGTACAGCCAAGAAATTCAACACACCATACATCAGTTATACGTCAGGAATGGTCTTCAGTAGCCTATCATTCTCGTCACCAAATTCAGAAATTGGAAGAACTTTGCGAAAAGTGACAAAAATGACAACTTTAAAAGCGTGACAAAAATGATTTTTAAAAAGTACATTCAATTTGTAGTTCCTAAAGGTGAAAATGTACTACTGGGCCCGTTGTTCTCAATACCCTCTTTGACTTCTGCCTTAAATCTGATACACGTTTGTGACACCTATTTGCAAAAAAAACAAAAAAAACAAAAAAAAACCCCACAATAAACAAGTAGAACTCGAAGACATAGACATCTACGGGGATGCCTCCAGCGCCAACGAGTCTAGTCCTTTTTTTTTTTTTTTTTTTATTAATGTGCATGCCTTAAAATATACTCAAGACAGGAAGGAAGTTATTGAAGAAAAGCCATTTCAGACATTTGACCTTGTTGTGACCTTGACCATGTTAGGATCATTTCAAAATTCTAAGCAGTTCGTCTGCTGTCCAGGATGATAATTCAGTAAAAATCCTACACACTTTCAACCACTCGTTTTTGAGATATCGCGCTAACGAGAATCTCAGATAGAGAAGACAAAAAGACAAGCCGAAAACACCTAGCGGCGAAGGCATAAATAAGGTTCTCGTTTGACTCACCCTCGTACTGTACTGTATGGGTTATGAAATTTACCAAAAAATGCACATCTACACGGAAGAAGAGATGCTTTTGTTGCCTTCTTTGTAACCTCTAGGTATGTAGCTATCCCCTTTCACACAGCTAGCATGTGCTTTCTCTGAAACACGTGAAGCCACTGCATCTTTTTGAACTGCTGCATCACAAGCACCTCTTCAACCTTGTGATCTCCATCCATCCATCCATCCATTTTCTGTACCGCTTATCCTACACGTAGTCACAGGGAGCCTGGAGCCTATCCCAGGAACACTGAGCGTTAGGTGGGAAACTTCACCTTAGATGGGACGCCAGTTCATTGCATGGCACAACACACACACACACACACACACACACATTCAGACACACATTCAGACACTCAGTATCACCTAGGGCCACTTTAGAGTCTCCAATCCACCTACAGCATGTTGTTTGGAGGTGGGAGGAAACTGGAGGGAACCTACATGAACCTACATGAGGAGAACATGTCAAACTTCACACAGACCGTAACTCACCCTTGAAAAGTCCAATAACACTAAACAAATGGAAATAAAATCAAGTGTGAGTGTGCTGGTTTTCCAATGGCATGACCATTTTCTTTAAACCCATCTTTCCTAAGGCTCATGCTCTTGGTGGCCTACAAAGAGAGAACCTAGTCTAAACCTATGTTTAGACTATCCAGGTAGCACTGAGGAACGGAAGGCGCCACCGAAGCAGTGTTCACCTTATAACTGGATCTACTGTACAATTACAATCAGCTTAATTAAAGCTCTGAGAACTAATTAAAGGGACGTTTGTTATGGTGTTATTCTGAGAGGACGCAAAGCGGAGTCTAGAGAATTGGAGACCCACCTGAAGCTGCTTCTGGCTTCAAATGGAGGAGATCGAAGATTTAGAAGACAGATGAACCAGGCGACTGGAACAGGTTTTTGGTTGGTCATGTGAACAGTCAAATGATCAACTTTTGCGAAAGAAAGAGGTTCTTGGCTACATTTATTTGAGTTGCCATAGAGAATTTTAGAAGTCTGACTTATTAACTACTAGACTAGACCACTGAGAACTTCTGATATTGGTGCCACTTTCCAGATGTTTGCTGAACGGTGATCTACTACCTATTACCTAGCGAGCACATCTGCTCCTGAGCGCTATTTACTCTATTCTGTATTCATGCGCTAACAGAGGTCAGTAATTAGCTGTCATCACTCTGAATCACAGGGTAGAAGAAGGTCAGAAGGCCATCTTCCCACCCAGAGAGCCCAAATCTTGCTCTCCCAGATTTGGACATCTGGTGGTATCTTCAGGATTCAAACTTGTGGAATCATTTTTGCATAATAAAACCATCTACAATTTTTTTTTTATATAATGACTTACACATTAAAGTGTTAATGATGTGTTATCATCTGATTCAGGAAACAAAATCAGCCAAGGAATGAGCATGCTAGGACAGTCTGCAAATGTTGTTACGCTTATCACGGTGGTAACTTTGGTAAGGATGAGGTTGTGGTTAGCTAAGACAGCTACAGTATCGGCGCCAAGAGGGGGACCCAGGCGGCCCGGCCCGGCCACCTATGTCACTGTACCCCCTCATCTCAGGTATGGACCCCACCCCACCCCCCGAATGCGATTCCAGCCGCTGGGACTCAGCACCACGCCATGAATACTGATTATGAATGAAGAGTAGTAGTTGACTAAAACAAATACTTAACGTCATGACGTACAGTCATAATCAGCCAATTACATACACATACTTTAGATCATATCATATTTGGGGGGGGGGCTGAAAAAGACACACTATTAGCATCACATAAATATATATCAGTAAAATTGGTTTCACTCTGCCCATGTTTGACATTTTTTCCTCCACTCTTTCGAATGTCCACGGAATAAAATAAAATCTCTAGATGCCACGAGTGAACCTTCTGCCACCATTTACACATCTGAATGGCCGTGTAATACGAAGCAATGCGATAACATGAAATTCCAAATGACCTTGAATATATGAATAAAAACTTTACTATTAAAAGTTTATAAAGAGAGGACATGTCCGGGGAAAAAAAAAAAGACATGTCCGGGAAAAAGAGGACGTATGGTCACCCTACCAAAAGCATTTCAGAGAACAATTTGTGTTGATTTCTACTAAATTAACTTTGCGTAAAATTTATTTGCGCCTGCACCAGGAGGTTACTCATGTGAGCCACGACTGGCGAGAGAGACCCAGAACTATAATCAAGCAGCCGTCTATATTGTCTCATGTCAAAAGATTCGTTTCTTTGCTTTTAAATGTAAAAAAAAATTGTAATCCTCATAGTATTCCCATTTTTTACAAAATGTACCTGTAATCTGGTTGCAGTTACCAGTTTTTTGTATCCTGATTACAGGTACGTAACACCGTGACATGTATTCCGTTACTCCCCGAGCCTGCAAACGGCCGACCGGGTCGAAAACCTTTGCACCACCCCCGACATCTGGAGCGCAAAAGAGATTAACCGTCGTCATATCTTTGGCTCCTAGATTCAAACGCTAGAACCGCAGCTTAAATGACTTAGATCTGACAATCCGGTCCATCTTATTCAACCGAGGAATGAAAACGAACCCGCAAGCATTCCTGAAATGTCTTCTTAAACCGAGACCACACTGTTCATGTTTGGCTCTTTTGTGTCCCGGTGGATCACGGCTGGAGGGACACGGAGAGGAAAAGTGGAGTTTTAACAGCACGTAAAGTGAAACGGCTCTCCGTTACGATGCGGTGAATCCTACAGAGAGAAACGTGTTAACGACTTGCTCCAAAAAGTCCATTTCTCCCACTTTATCCTCCATGGCTAATGTGCTTCCAATGACTCCACTTCAATTCACACCCCCCCCACCCCCCCCCCCCCCCCCCCCATGTTCCTTCGTTCTCGTTCTGTTTTTCACATATAGGCACCGCTCACACACCTCTCGCTCTCTCCCATGGCTTGTTTGGATAAGAGTATTGGTTTGGTGCTTTATTGTTTCCACTGATGGATGGTTCTTTCTTCTCAGCCACTGCTGGCAGAAGAGACACGTTTTCACACTAGATACATTTCCATCCATGATTTTTTTTTTTTTACCCAATATCCAAAAAACAGAAAATGCAACTTGTTATATCTGTTCTGTTGAATATTTATTTGAAAAAGCGCCAGTTACCCACCCACAGAGTGCTTCCCAAAAACATTCTTACCTGCTCTTGATTTCTTGTCTACTCACTTGACGTGGCTGCGCATGGTCCAAATTCAGTTCCAACACCGAAGAACGTGAATATATGAGTTTTCGTTTCTATATCTATATCTACATCGAGGTTGGTGATAAGTCAATGAAAAAGGATGTAAAGACTTGTTATTGTACATTGCAAAGACATTTTGTTCTAAATATTTCAGATCTAATTCACCTCCAAACCACTCCAATGTTATATACACTATTATCCTGATTTTTATTTCTCCGTTACGTGTTGCTCCTCCGAATCCAACATGGCTGACAGTGACACGTGTCTGTCGAAAACTTCTACACAAAACGTTTTAATTGGGTAAAAAGAAATGTCAGAGTGTAATAAACATATGGTAAGAAAGAAGATGTGGGTTAGCTAAGATAGCTAGCTAGTAGTCTCACGAGTAGCTAGTTAGCTCATAAACATGGCCAAAGAATGACAATGTTCATAGGAAGAGGACGTTTTATTTCTAACATTGCAAACAACCAACTGTAGCCTTGATCGCTAGCTATCCCGTTCTACAGCGGCTTTCTACAGGTAGCTTGTGAACATCCAAGGAAGCTTAGCAACCTGTTAGCAATGCTCTTTGAAAAGAACTAGAAGGTTCTTTTGAGGAAGTCTACTATTGAGAAACATCTCCATGGAGAGTGAGGAAGAGACGGGAACGTAAATGATAATGTTTATTACAAAAAAAAACTTTTTCTAACAACACAGGTAACCTTGGTGTTGTTCGGGACAAGCAGCTATCATTCGCTCCTCATATACGGAACTGTAGCTAACAATGATCTTGTAGTGTAGCATCACTGCACAGTACAGAGGGTGCTAATTTTTGCATACCTGTAATCCTCTGCAGTGGTTGTATTCTTATTATTTGAACATTTAATATATTTGTTTTGTTAGATGGAGTGTTCTTTCTTAGTATAAGCTGCGATGGAGTGGCGTCACCTTACGTCTAGCGTTTCCCGACAAACAGTAAGCTTCGGCTCCACCGTGACCCTGACCAGGATAAAGCACTTACTAAAAGTGAGTGAGTGTTAGCATAAGAATGTGTTGTTAGTTTATCTTTGCAGAGTGCGTAGCACTTACACATTGTCTTGTGTTTGTTTTGTGTTTTTGTGAAGGTTGTAATTTGTTACATTTGCTTGTTTTTCTTGTATTTGGCAGTTCTGTGGCTAACCACAATGCCTATTATTGTGCTGCAAGTGTGCATTGCCAATAAAAGAGCAAGTGTATTGTTTTCACTGGTCAAACTTGTCCTCTCCAACTCCAACATCAGGAGGATCTGGCCATTTTTATCCATCTCAGTTGCTTGTTCAGTCCCTTGTCAACTCAAGATTGGACTACCGCACTTCATTTCCAGCAGGTCTTCCCATGCACAACATCTGACCCCTACAGCTGATCCAGAATGCAGCTGGATGACTTGCTTTTAACATCCCAGAGATTCCCAAATCACCTCATTGCTAAGCTACATCCATTGGTTTCATGTAATTGCCCGGGTCAGATTTAAATCCAGAAATGGACCTCCACCTACAGCACCTGAAGGCACTTACCACACCTTGCTATACTGGACACCACGCTCCCTTGGAGCTTCTCAAGCACATCTCAATTGGACCCACCATTTCTCAAGATACAAGGAAGACTTCCACCAAAAATCGTCCCAATGTGGTGGACGGTCATCAAATAAAGACTAAAGACCTTCCTCTTCACCAAGCACTTAAATTAGCACAACACTGTTTAAAGACTGTCTCACATGGTTTTAGCTTGATGGTATAGTTCCTGACTTCTCTGCACTAGCATGAGGTCTCTCAGGATAAAGCCGTCTGCCAAAACCTTCTGCTATCTATTATCTTTCTAATATCTTTCCATTTTCTAGCTAAAATCTTTGGATCAATGTCACTCCTGACCTCCACACACTTCTAAAGAGCTCCATACCTTCCTGTGTGTAGGAGGGAACGACCGGTAAAGCCATTACTGGGGGAAAAAGTGCTCACATACAGATGGATGGATTTCTCTGCGCTTGTGCCTGTCTCAGGAGCGGCTGTTGGGGTCATGACCTCTTGCTCAACACGTCATGCTTATTGCTGGAGGGGTGAAGTACATGACTGTATGACCTTAAAGGAATACTTTACCAGAAATGACCGCAGAACGGTAGTAGGGGGGTGTCGGTCTCCTTGCTAGGTATTCTTTGTAAGGTTGAATGACACTTTTTATCCATTTTTAGTTATAATTACTGCTGTGAAACATCCGCGAAACAAGTTCTCGCTTACGTTATAGCAGCTTTAAACAGTCGTTCCCTTGCCAGTTTCCTTTTCTCTCACTTGAAGTTATCTTATTTAACCTTGGGGGAAAAAAACAAACTTAAAACAAAAAGCTCTGACTGTACTGACACTGGAGACTCCTTCCAAAAATGCTAAATAAACATCTCCTTTCTGAAAACTTCCATATATCAACAATTAACATCAAATTTTTTTTTAGTTTGTTTATTAAGCGTCTGCAATACAAGTATACAAGAATGACTTACTTACTTATTACTACAAAAACAATCACGCATTAGAATTTTTTTATACCCAAGAATTTAACGTAGATTTTATTTTAGCCATTTTAGCTTTAGTTCGCTGTGATTGCACAGACACACTGCATTTTAACGAGTGTTATATATATATATATATTATATAAGGAGTAGAATATAAGTAAACAAAACTGGAAAACTGAGACGGTAGTGAATGAGCACACCTTTCACACCTCCCAATTTCGCACCCATACCCCCCCGCCCCGGTTTTGCGTTTAGGTCGACTGCAGGTCAGCGACGCTGTTTGAACAGACAGCACCAGCTGATACTGACAGCTTGCTTTGCTCTTCAGGCATGAAGATACAGTAAAGAGTGCAGATGGTGTTTTGTGTGCGCTGGTGCTCAGGGTAGTAAATCTGTCTCTATAAAGGACAGAGGTGAGGAAGTCTTAGAGCTGAGAACATGGCCGTTAAACTTGAGTCACGCTGTGTCTGATCTCAGAGAAGAAATGGCTTGTTACAAAACGGCACTCCTTATTCAATATGTACTGTACATTCACTGCGGAACACCTGTACACCTGCTCATTCATGCGAAGAATGAATTACATGGTAACTCAAATATCCACTTTAACATGAACGCAACACACTACATTAAAAGTCAGGGGGGTGTAAACTTTTGAGCAGGATGACCAGTTTAAATTATTTTGTTTTGCCCTTCAGACGCTACATAAGATATTTACATGTCTCCCAGAAGACAAAATAATAACAATCTACACCGATCATCCTGTTCAAAAGTTTACACCCCCCTGGCTCTTAATGTATCGTGTTGCCTTCTTGAGCATCAGTGAACGTTTGCACCTTTTGTAATAGTCGTGTACGAGTCCCTCAGTCGTCCTCGGTGTGAAAAGATGGATCTGAACATCATATAGTCGCCGTTGGAAAGGAGTCAAATATGCAGAAGATGCTGGAAAAGTAGAGAATGTGCAGGACCTGGAGGATTTTTCTGAAGAACAGTGGGCAGTTGAACTGCTCAGGACAAACAAGGGACTCCTGAACAACTCTCACAAAAACATAAACACATCCAGGTAACAACACACAGGATTAAACTCAAACGTACGTAAACTTTCGAACGGGATCATTTGGTTAAATTCAGTTATTATTGTGTCTTGTGGACTGTATGTAAACACCTGTTATGTGAAATAGCTTCTTCAGGGCTATATACTGAATATATAAATGTAATTAGAACGTCATTTTATTTACACAGTCTTGTCCTAATCATTTATAATGTTCTCTGAGGTAATGATTTCCCTATCAGGTCAGTCATATAAAAGACTCTTTAATCTTTAATCATTAGTTTATCAGTTTATGCTTGGCACCCATACTTTTATGTTGCCTAGCAACACGTTTCTCACTTCTTGGAACATTTAAATGGGAAACACGTCACACATTTGCCGTCGCTTTTTTTTTTTTTTTTTTTTAATTTTTTTAAAGCACGGTTTAATAACGATTACGAGTGCCACTAGAGTGGCACGGTTGTCGTCATGGCGACAAAATGCCGCCACCCCGCAAGCTCTCGACGTCGACCGCTTCTCAGCGCGCTCGTATTTTGTAACGTTTTCCAAAATGGACGTTTTCGATAAGGCTGGATTTGGGTGCTGTTCACCGCACCATGGATTATTTCAATCACGTAAACACTCTTGCTGTCAGCTACCTTGCTCTCACACGCTGACACACACTCGCACGCTCTGCAGTGTAACCCCCGTGTGAAACACAGAGGTTCGAGGAGTTCCAGCGACTGAGACGCAGGTTTTAAGGTGCACACGTGCATATGTGAGAGTGAGCGTGTGAGTGTGTGACCTGTTTTCTGATGGCAGGTCAGGCTGAGCTCAGTCAGGCATGAAATCAGGCTGCAGGAGGATGCCGTCATCGCCAGAGAGAGACAGACAGGCACAGATGCATAGGTAGAGACAAAATAAGAGCGAAAGGCATAAGGGGGGAGACAAAGAAACCCTTTCTCAAATAATTGAATATACAAATCGGTGCATTATTTTTCATTGAACAGCATATCCCGAAGTGTTTTATTCCTCTTATACCACAACGGTTTGGCCATTTTTAACTCATTGTGCTTTTTATCCATTTATAGCTACATTTCATTTTCTGGAACATCCATGAGCATCTGTGGCACGTCACGTTCATTATAGCAGCTAGCTATAAACAGTCATTCCCTCACCAGCATCTTCTTTTTTTTTTTTTCTTGATGATAATGTGACAAAAAATAACCCCACAGCTCGTCATGTGACATATCATGAGAAACTGTAAAGCGCAAACTCTTCTATCTTAAAGAGTGACAGAAAGCCTACTGAGCATTACACGACACTGGAGGCTCCTTCCATAAATTTTTATTTATTTTTTTTTTAAACGTTGACTTGCAGAAAGCATCGTCATGTCAACGATTATACATCTTTATTTAAAAAAAAAAAAAAAAAAACCAATAACAACAACACAGTTTTTTCCGTTTCTTTTATTAGGCTTAGATTATGTGGCGTGTCCACTATACCAGTCCTTGTGAATGAGCTGTTACTATAGAAACGGTAAGGTATTAGAAGGAGCGCATTAATATTACCCTGTGATTAGAATCACAAAATCGTTTGACCAATCAGATTTGAGAATTCAAAGGCTGTGTCCGAAATGGCGTACTACCCTACTGCACGGTAGGCGAAAAGAAGTATGCCAGAGGGGTAGTATGTCCGAATTTTCAGTAGGTGGGAAATACCCGGATGGCGTACTGCGTACCGAGTCAAAAATTCCCATAATGCAACGGGACTGGTGCGGACGAGCTCAGAAAAAAAAAATGGCGGAAGACAGAGCGTCGGCTCTTGTAAGGATTAAACCTCGGTTAAACAGGACTTGTTTTAACAATACCCGAATAAACTGTTA
>JANDJT010000190.1:30270596-30281958 GCA_024331685.1 Stegophilus panzeri | reverse complement strand
CTCCCCCATATTGGGGGAGACCAGGTACAATGATTATCTATATTCTATATATAAAAAATATATATATAAAACCTAATCTATAATCTGTTTTTGATAGATAGATAGACAGATAGACAGATTTTTGTTTTGCTTTTGTACTTTTTAAAAAATTTACTTTTCATAACATTTTATGATTTTTTTTTTTTTTTTTTAGACTTTCACCTAAAAGTAAAGTTTGTTAGACGAGCGATTTGTTAGAAAGGAGCGAGTCCGTATCTTCCCCAAATATCATTTCAGTCTGTTTTTTTTGTTCACAAACTAGCAAATAACAAACTGACTGGTGCAGCTACTAAGACAAGGAGTTATGAAATAACTCGAGTCTGTGAGAAAGACCACACCTGGAACTCCACTTCCCTCTTATCAATCCTATAAACTCCGTATGAACTTCCTGTAAGTCCCTAAAACCTCCAGGCTGTATAATATACACCCAGAACTCCAGTGGTTTCTAGAGTTTCGCCCTCGTTTACAGCAATACAATCTTTCTTTATAAACACTATTCGTTAAACGTGCGGTCTACACTCACAACATGACGATGGGAGAAATGCAAAGTGATTTATCTAGCCGAGTATTCCTTGTCTATATAGGTGGTATAACTGCATTATTCTACTCAAATACCTTTGAAACGTCTGCATGCCGTCTGTAAAGGAGCTCAGTCAATCTTCATGGTCATCGGTTTGTCCCGATTTGGTGGCAAATATGATTGTTTGGTTTTTTTTCCAGCATTAATTTTTGAGATAATGACTGGACAAGAACAGTTTGTGTCAGTTTGATGTTTTTATGTAGTACGCATTCACTTTGCTGTGACATCACTGTAAATATGTGAGGAATAAAACACTCTGGAGGGCATGCTGCTATGGGAAAATAATCAACAGCAGGGTGCTAAGATGAGTGTATTATTTTCCTAACAACATGGCCCAAAGTGCCTCGCTTGACGTTAATAAGACAGCTTGTCATGTTACAGAGAAACCACAAAGCGTAAACTCCTCCAGGTCGGAAAATTTGGAAAAGGTGTTATACTTTATCAGTACAGAGAGAGAGAGACACGGAGAGAGAGAGATGTCTGGATCCATTCAGTCACCATGGCTGATCAAATTTTACATGCTACACTGATTTAAAGCTGTCAGGTTTTATATATTTTATATGCTTATATATCATACATCCATGAGTCTCTCTGTGTGTGTGTGTGTGTGTGTGTGTGTGTGTGTGTGTGAACATGCCCAGATGTGACCACAACACTCCATAGGAAGCCGTATGGATCATATTAAAGCAGGGGGTCAGTCAGAGGTCAGCGGTGAACTCTCTTACAAGGCCAGATAAGCCGTCAGAAAGTGAGAAAGGTCATGACCCTGGAGCATTCCTAATAACCCGCACTAAATCTGTCTGGCGTTGAAGAGTTCACTCCTGTTTCAGTGTAAGGAATACATCAGAAGCCTCATCTCATCATCTCAGGTAAAGGTAGATATGACAACATCAAAGGCAGTACCTGGAGATAATTGGCTGCGTGTGTGTGTGTGTGTGTGTGTGTGTGTGTGTGTGTGTGTAGAGGAATGTATATAAAAACACTTCCAATCTCAGATCTTGTCAAAACTCTGAGGAATTCCAGGAACATTATATATATATATATATATGTTTGTGTGTGTGTGTGTGTGTGTGTGTGTGTGTGTGTAATGGAGAGTCAGAAAGCGAAGACAGCCTTTCATTAAGTTGTTTTTAAGAATCGTAATACATCATAAACTGTCAATTTAATGCACTTGTTGGTTTCAGTTTCTTGACACGAATACAGAGTGAAGTAAATAATTATTTATTAGTTTGTTTATTTATTTATTTATTTATTTATTTATTTTTAATAATTAATTAATTATACGTTGGACTGATAATGGAAGCCCAAGCGGTTCACCAAAAAAATAGTTTTCACAAAAATATTTTTTTTAAATGTTAAAAAAAAAAAAAAAAACACTTTTATAAAAAAAACAAAAAAAAACAAAAAAAAAACTTTTATAAAAGTTTTTATAAAAGATCGCTAAAAAAAAAGAAAAATTCATGCGCCGCATTAAACGGGTTTTAAAATTGCGTGTAATTGTTGATACGGTGGAGTTTTCTGTAAAGAGATGTTTTATTGAATGTTTATGGAAGGAGTCTCCAGAGTCAGCGCCTTGTAAAGCTGGAACTTTAAGTTTTCCAATACCTTCAGGACAGAGGTTTCTTGGTAACACGACACACTGCATATGAAGGATCGACTGTTTATAGCTGCTATAACGTAAGTGAGAACAGGAACGAACTTTTTTTTCTGGGACGTTCCACAGCATTAAATGTAATTATAAACAGATTTTTTTTTTTAAAGTACGGTGATCTTTGAACAGTAAATTGGAAGATAATCAACTTCTGGGTGATAACGGTAACTCCGCTGCAACGTTGATTGTTTTTCTATAACATCACCCATGTTTCTGTCTCTAATTCTGTTGATTGTTGAGGTGAGAGAGGGGTTTTGTTCTCTCTGAGACGAGGCTGATAAAGCTCAGCCGAAGTGTCAGTTCCAGCCTGTACAGGAATGCAGGAAATAGGAGCCGGCTTCATTACTTCATTAGCCGGTTCGTTACTTGGCACTGGGAAACCCGCTGTGTGGAAATGCACTTTGCCGCTCACGTTACCAGCCGCCTCAGATGGCCGGCGCTTCGTCACGATCCACCTCGACGTGCGGAATTCATTAGTGCAGGCTCAGCGAGGACGAGACGATACGGGTCGGGTCGTTATAAACTCGAGGCGATTCACCTGCTGATTAATCAGGAAGATGGATTCTTCAACTTGTTGGCTTTTGGAGCAACAAAAAAATACACATCTGGATAGCATGCTTCGTTTTATAAGGGAAATCTTTCGAGCTATTTATTAAAAGAGACAGCTGTGAGTTCAGGAGAAGCATTTGGAGCTATGTAAAAGATGTAGCACTGGAATGCTAACTGAAGCTGATCTGTTTTCCTCCATGAACCTGAATCTGTTTCTTTGATGTACAATGATATTTCTGTAACGTGCAGTGAGTGAAGGCAGGACTCAACGTGCGCTTAATTAGGGCGAATCCAAAAATCCTAGTCAAAGTCCAGAGCGGGTTTCAACACACAGGCAGACGGCAACAAATCAAAACAAAGAACGGCAGGATCGCTCGTAATCGTAAGATGGGGAAAACAGGCAAGAGTCGAGAGCGGGAAGACCATAATGAGGCAATAAATGCACAAGAAGACTTGAGAAAAAGAAACAGCAGGGGATAAATAGACAAACTAATCAAGGGCTAAACACAGAACAGGTGAACACAATAGGGCAACAAATCAGTGATGGAACAGGAACAGTTTAGACTTCTGTCTACAACACAAACAATGGCCCATGGAAATCTAAACAAAACACAAATGATGTGAATTCAGAACAAAACGACCCTGGGAAAACTGGGAATTTGTTACAGATTCACTTAAAATACAGTTTATTAAGTAAGGAATACAAAACATCAGGGCATGTCGTTATACATACATGTAGATAAATAGTCAACAAATCTGAAATTGGAACTGACTTCATTTTCAAACTTGGTGCGTTTGAGCCACAAAGTCGGAAAAACATCGACGCCTCCATGAAATGATGTGTTTAGCTAGCAACAACGTAGCCAGCTAACATTAGTGATCATACGTTTATGATGTATTTACGTCCTCAGGTCAGTCTTAATAGATTTAACTGACCAACGACTGCCTCTAAAGTAAATACTAATCTGAATTCATTTAAAGTAGTGGAGCGATATTTTATTTATTGGTCCACGGTGAGAGCGGCCATGTTTGATTTGACGTTACGCGGTAGATGCTGAACTCGGGGTTGAGGAGACCTTACCGGCTTTCCGATGAGGAATTCCGAGTTGAGCTGATTTCTTTGGACTTCATAGTCGGAGGTTCAGAATTACGAGCTTTAGTTGAACGCAGCATTAGCACCATAGCCTTGCTTAGCTCAGCTCACTTAGCACCATAGTCATCAATGGGTCAGCTTGTTTGGTTAGCACCATAGTCATTAGCTTAGCTTAACTTTCATAAGCTTTCATAAGCAGGCTAGTTTAAAAAGCACAAATGTGCAATGATGTCTAAAATATCCTGGGGAAAAATTCACCACTTTGCTAGAAATGTTATTTTTTATTGCTCATCATCATCATTTATCTGTTATGACCTTATGACCTTATGTTCACTTTGTCTCGCGCACACACACACACACACACACACACATATATATTTAGCCCTGCTATTAGCATCTGTCTCTGTAACTAACACATTGGAGCTTCCACACATCACATAGCCCATCTGACTGTAGTTAAAGACTCTATTTGTCCTAACCAGCCATTTTAGCTTCCACCAGGTCTCCTGTAAAGTCCGGCCCATGAGTGTTTAACTCATTCTGGATACCAGACGGCAATTAAGAGCCAATTAAGTCATTAAGGCAGCTCTCGGCTCGCCTCGTGCACGATGACAGATCGGCCGATAACAACTTCCCGCCACTTCCTCCGAGATACTTCTCAGAGATATATTTAAATCTCGAGTTTGCGCACATGTGCATCATTCTGCACCGTATTTAAAGGAATAGATTGGCGGAGGAAAAAAATAATGTACGCAATTTTCCACTTGCTGCTAAATCAGCCGAACAAACCCTCACAGCTTGACTGCTAATGTAAAAGAATCCAAAGATAACATCAGCACCTCGTGCTACACCGAGCGACGGATTAGCTCAAGCCCCTTCACACTCTCACAGACGACTTTCACCACAGTGTTCGTGTGTAGAGCTGGTAGTCTGAGGACTGTGAAAGGACTGCGCTGTATGAATGTCATCGTACAGCGCTGGAGGTCAGAAACATCGTCTGTGACTCACGAGGTCATGGGTTCAATCCTAAATCTGATGGCTGATAATGTACTGCTAATTCAGGGCCCTTAACCCCAAGATTGCTTTAGAGGGATTTTCCGTTGGGGGAATTTGGTGTAATTGGAAAATGGGCATGCTTTCGTAACGTTTTTACGTCTGGATCCGCCTCTATCTAAGGGCTTGAAAAACCCGTTTCTTGACAACCAGGACATAAATAGTGCAAAGTTCATGCGTGTGCGTATGTATGAACGTATTTCTAAAACAAATAATGTTATGTATGATATATTTTTAAAAGTTTCTTACACATGTGTCTAAAATGTGGACAAAAAAATCCAATATGTGATAAAGTTGTTGAATCTTGTAATGACATCCATCCATCCATCCATCCATCCATTTTCTGTACCGCTTATCCTACACAGGGAGTCCTCATGTCTGTGGTACCTTCTGGCTCTCCCTTTAGTTATGCTGTCATAGCTAGTCTTGCTCCAGAGTCCCTGCTTGCACTCACGCAAACTACATTGTCTTTAAACATTATGGGACAATTACTATACCTAATAACCTCTCCCTCTCTTTCCCTCTCTCGCCCACTTTCTTTCAGTCAAGCTACACATGATACTCCTGCGATACCAGTGAGCCTGACCACTTCTACTCTCCAGACCTGCCTGATCCATCCTGATGCCCTACTTCTGGTTGGAGTTCTCATCAGTTGGACGTTACATGCTGCTGCTGAGAATGACCCCACGTGGTGCAGCCTGGAGGTCACTGGGATTGCTGGATGGTACCACTTAAAAACCATAAAGCTGGCTTTGGACCTCAATTCATGTGAACAGTTATGCTGTGATATGAGGACTACAATTGCTATTATAGCCTCAGTACTGCAATTACCACAGTTTTGCACTCGAGTCTCCATCAGTGAAGAGTGGAGAAGTTCAACAAAACAGACTTCATGTAAAAACTGTAATGAATTTTCCTGGTTACACAACTGCACTATTAGCACATTTACAGAAGGGACTTATTTATAATCACACTATCCGGTGTCACCCAGATGAGGACGGGTTCCCTTTAGAGTCCGGTTCCTCTCGAGGTTCCTTCCTCATATCGTCTCTTGGGGTTTTTTTCCTCGCCACCGCCGCCTCTGGCTCGCTCGTTAGGGACAAGTGCATAAATTAAAAATTTATATTCTGAATTGATATATTTCTGTAAAGCTGCTTTGGGACAACGTCCATTGTTAAAAGCGCTATACAAATAAATCTGAATTGAAATTCTGAAGCAAATTCCTTGTATGCTTGTCATATCGCTTACTCGGCGATAAAGTGGTTCTGATTTGGGAATGTTCAAGATAGCAATCCAGTGCTCTGGGCAAGCAACATCCCTGAAAAGAAGCAGCGTATGAGTGAAGAGTAAGCTAGAGATGGTTTTGTTTACAGGCACAGATCAATGTAGAGCTTATGAAAATGGCAGCCGTGTTGGACGTAGCGTTCTTCAATTTAGATTTAAGCTTCTATAAACAAATAAAATCATGAAGTACATGAACTGACTCCAACTTCCCATAGCATGTTATTCAGTATGTTGTATATCCTATAGTATAACTGTAGCATTATATGGTAAAATAAACTCAGGTCTGTGCTAATCTAGATCAGAGGAAGCTGGTAGCTGGATAACAGGAGCATAGCGGTTATCTTTCCAATAACAGTGAGCTGGCTGCTTTTTCCGCTGTTGCTCCGCCGTTGCTCCGTCCATTACGATGCAGCTCTGGAATGTAAATATTTACATGCAGGGGAAGGTCAGACGCTCTTTAATTGCTTCATTTAAACATGCGCTATTTACAAGAGATCCAACCAGACAAGCACAGAGTGAAGCGGGACACTGGGCCGACGTGCCTCTGTCCTCGCAGGAAGGTCCTTGGCTCAGAATGTATGTGAATATTTCTGCTAATCCAGTCTGGAGGACACCGTCCAAGAACCATCAGCACGCAGAGCTCAAAGGGGCTTCGTTAGATAAAGACGGAGTATGACTGAATGGAAACAAACAATGGTGCCATGTACTGTACAGTATGTAACTCCACAACTCAACGGTCAGGTCCATTCAAATTGACACCGTTTAGTGCAAATGCTATGCTAAAATGGATGAAATGCTGTACAAGGTTTAGTATGCTAGCAGTAAAAAAAAAAAAAGGACAGTTAACAGTAAACAGTTGAACCTTTTCTTAATGGGAAACTGGAGAGAGTTCTCCAAGAGAACAGACTTGGGTGAGAAGGACAACACGCTCTCTCCCTGTCAATCAGGGACACTAACTACTGGCATCTATGAGCTCATGTATACTGAAGTCTGAAAACATGCGGTGGAGGAGGGAGTGTCTTGGGGAGAGAACCAAGCTTTAAAATTCCAAGTGGTGGTTCCTATAGGGTATGAACATGAGGAACATTGTCATTTCCATGCAGTGGTGCGCAATCTATATTATGAAATTCCCAGCAATTGATGATCAAGTAAACAATAAAAAAAAAGAAAATATAGTGAAAAGTATCACAACCCTAATTTTAAGATCCCAGTTTGCAGTAGATAAGGACAATTTCGAGACATCTCAGAGGTCTCGGCTCAGAGGTCTTCATCCACTGTTAATGGGCACAGAAGACCTGAGTCCAACTCTTTAGACTTCAGGATTGAAGCAGTGAGATTGTTATTCAATATTTATAGCTAGCTATAAAAAGGTCACTGACTAGCATGATTTTGGCTGGTTATTACAGGGATCGCTTAGCCGTGTAAAATGGGAGATTTATGAATAGATGAAGAGATTTCTACGAGAGAGAGAGAGAGAGAGAGAGAGAGAGAGAGAGACATTCCCACTGTGCCAGACTGCAAAGCGCCTCAATCACCCATAGAGACTCCCATATCCATGAGGTCGCCTTTGACATCTGCAAGGTCGTAAACTTTGACCCTAGTCTAGAACGCGGCATCAATCACATGGGTGTTTTTGGTCTATATTCAAACTTTATGCATATATGGGTTGTACTCTAGATGCTTGTACATTTGGTGCACACTTCAGCACTTTGCTAGCATTATGTTCCATTTAGAAGGCAGCTAGCTTGCTAGGTAGGCAGCATTTTTGGTCTGCTCTCAATATAAAAGCTATTTCTTAAATTTTAAGGCAGCATCCCATGTATCATCCTTGGTGTAGAAAATTTCTCAATTCTTGTAAACAAAAAATGGCAGACGAAACTAAGGCGTTGTTTATAAATTGAAGCATTTGAAAACTAGCTGTGTCATATTTGCCTTCATATTTGTGTTTCTGGACATCAGAAGACACCCCATGGTCAAAAGGAACTAGCCGATGTAATGAAACATCACAGCTTATGTACAGTAGCTAGCTTGTGCAGCTAACTGGCTAATCACTTAGGCTAGCCTGCTAGTTAGCTATATTTTTTTTCACAAATCAGAAGTTGTGTTCTGCACCAGGAAAATAGATGCCACTGAACAAGCCACACAGTCCTGGAGATAAGTTTTCGGGTCTCCTCCCTTACAGACAGACCAGCTTCCCGCGGATTTTTCCACTTTCCCTCGGGCGTTTGTGTGTTGTGTGTTTTAAGCTAGAATTTTAGCTAGCAGTCTGGCCCTGCTGTCTGTGCCTGTCTGCCTGGGCAGGTCCAGAGATGAACCATGCGCTCTCCTCAGCCTTCTCCAACCCACCTGAGAGCTTTTGGGCCAGACACGAGTCTTTACCAGACCCAGAATCAAATACACACCCCATCATATTTGGCATCCCGATGTCCCATGAGCGGCAGCGTGCTCTGTGAAGATGGGTTCTGTTTTTCTGTAACATTCCTGAGCGTTCTTCCTCCGAGCTTCTAGAGCTGTTGGCCATGTTATATCGGGAAGGTTTTGAGGAGAAGAGAAAAGATTGAAGGCAGCGTGGATTTGAGAGACAAAAGTGAGAGGAGGTAAAAGAGAGACTCGAGAAGGTGTTACCAGAAAAGGAACGGGGAAAAGAAAGAGAAAGAACCAGGAATAAGAGGTGTGTTTTCACTGCAGGAAGTTTTCAAGGAACTGAAGGACTTTTTCTTCAGGTGACTTTTTCTCCCATCAACTCAACAAGGACTTTTCTAGTGTTACGTTCATCTAAAAAATTCTAACTCTAAATATCCGACCGAAAAAAAAAACCCCAACAGATTCCTGTTTGGAAATTCAGGAAGGTCTCGTCAACCCTGAGGTCAGCATGTGACGTCAGATCAACATGACAGCAGATCAAAGTAGCACTTTTTAAATCAAATACTTCATGGGCTATAGTTCCGGGAACCTTTTCATGACCAGCTCCAGGTTCGTTTTTTTTATTTATTCAGACCAGGAACTATTAGGGGTGGAGCTTCTCGCACTCATCATTGCATATCGGTCAAATGTGAACTTTTTCCACAGACCTTTTTTTTTCGTTTTTTTTTTTTTTTTTATGTGTTTAGCTAACTGTTTAGCTGTGTTTTAGATCTGTGGTTGTATAACTGGAAAACTTCACGGATTGGCCGGGAAATCAGCCTCAGTCTACTGGCTAAAAAAACGGTCAAAAATTAACTCCTGAAAATTTTTACCTTGTTATTAGATTCCATTCAACATACTTATAGGAAATTATCAAATAACTCTGACAATGTTGTGATGTCTATCACTTTAATAGAATAAAACGTAGTGATGCTTCACAGATCCTATTTTGTGAACCGCAGGCTTAGAGAATGAGTAAACCAAATCACTGTGAAGATCACGAGTGTGTTTGCCATTTCTGTGGAGCTCGTTTGTTATGTAATCGATAGCCTGGTTTATTTTTGTGAATTTCCAGCCTTCTGACCTCTCGACTGTGTGTTTTCGAGACTGAAAATTCAGGAGAGCTCTATCGCCTGTGTGCGACAAGTGCTTTGGGATACGGCTTACTCGGTTACGCGGACAAAGCAAACACAGGAAACAAGATCTGAAGTGCAAATAAGCAATGGCGTTGTGTATTTTCGAATGTCTAAAAATGTGTCAAAATGTGGGTAACGGGTCAAAATCTTACTCGGTGTAAAGAAAGGAGGCAAAAATCGACGTATGTGAAAGTCAAAGAGTATCAAAAGCTAAACGTACGCAAGTATTCAAGAGTCAACGTTGAGTTTTCTTTCACTCTGCTGAAATGCTGCACTCGTTCAACAATAAAAATAGACTAATTTCCCCATCTACCCATCTACCTCAGCGAAATATACTAGCGCTGTGGCTCAAACCGCATGCTTATGTACTGTTCTAGGCTGTTATTGAATATTAACACTAACTGGGTTTCATGTTACAGTTAGTGTTTGAATTTCAGCTCAGATGGAATAAACACTTTAATATGGAAGTATTTTGATTAAATGACACTGCAAGAATTGTGTACATCTGTTAAAACTAAATGAAAATATATATATATATATATATATATATATATATATCCCAAATTGCTTGTACAAATATAGAGTCCAAACGTCTTTTTTTTTTTTTTTTTTAGTTAAAATTGGAAATAAACAAAAGGTTTTAAAATCTCAAAAGAAAGTAAATGTTCAATATCTTAAACATTTAATATTCGAGATTCTGCGCTATTTCCAGCTTCCGATTTAAACGTAAGCAAATGTGTGATCTTGACCAGTGTTAAATACTTTGTACAAAAGGTCAGCTTTTCACCGTGTCTAATCTCTTCTATTGAAGCACGTGATCGGACGACACTCAGACGGATTTGACGGATTTAAAACGGATCATGAGGTTCGAGTAAAAAAAAAAAAAAAAAAAGGGGGGGTTGTACCAAATACTAAGAAACTCTGAAATTCATGTAAACATTTCAAGGATTCTGTGTTTCACTCAAGTTTGTTGTCGATAATACAATTTGTAATGAAAATCGTGGGATTCCATTCGAAAAGAACGCAAAAATCACTCAGATTTGCAAGCAAGCGAAAGTTTCTCTCATTTCCAGGTTCTGAGTGGACACACAAACCGGTCACTTGTCCAGGACCTGTGTAGTCCGAGCTCGGGGGATGTCCCGGGAGTGTTTAATTCTTTCGAATGTTGGTAGAAACGTTGCTCGTGTAGTGAGGTGGAAAATTAAAAAACGGTCCAGGAAACAGAAGAGACGAGAGGAGATGAAGAAAGGAAGTCCGCCCGTCTAACCGCCCGTCGACATTCTTTCTGTTCGGGTCGACGTTCGTGCCAGATTTGACGAAAGACGAAAGTGTTCGGTTTTATTAGGACTCAGTAACACACCAGCCGGTAGTGTGTGGAGCCATTCCCAATTCAAATCTCCCTGACTCAAGGCATTTATGTCTTACATTAAGTCTTCATGTCCCTCCTTAAGTCGATCACACGTTCAGACTTCAGCCAGGACGCTGTTCGTTTGAACGTCCATCCCTAACCCCAAACCCCCCCCCCCCCCCCCCCCCCCCCCCCCCCCCCCCCCCCCCCCCCCCCCCCCCAACAC
>JANDJT010000190.1:30232668-30245650 GCA_024331685.1 Stegophilus panzeri | reverse complement strand
CCCCCCCCCCCCCCCCTACCCCCCCATCCTGCTGATCGCTACAGCTATCTACATGAAGATTTTAGCATCTTTCCAGAAAGTCATTTTCAGAAAACACAGCCTCCATTGTGGAGAGGTTTTAAAGCTGCAGGCGGTGAATAATAGAAGCTGAGGATTATCATAATGTTATTGCTTTTTCAGTCAGCATGTAATATTTTTTTTTTTTTTGCTTAGTAGATTGTAAGGAATCTCATCTCGATACCGTCTTAGCGCGTGACGATGGTTATCGCGGACGAAAACTGCATTTTCAATTCTAATATGAGAAAAGTGAGCGACGGGAGAGTCAGGATGTGCAATAGTGCTCGCTCTGAGGTGCACAAAACGCACAAAATGAGCGTTTCAGTACAGCAAAATGACTACAGTATACATCTAATGGTGCGAAATGTGTTCATTTATAGCCCTATACGTCTATAATCTGTTTCTCTTTTACACACATATTCAGAATCACAAAAAGAAAAGTTCTGTTGTCACAAAATTCATTCTTGTACACAGAAAATGCCTGTTACACTTTGTGCCTCATAAACTGTCAAATTCCGGCTTTCTTCTTTCTAATATGTTATCGTTTCTATAGCAACACCTCATTCACAATGGACTTGTACAGTGGACAATTTACGTAATCTGAGACCGACAATAAACTTGCTATTTAACAAAGGAAAATGTATGAGTTGATATGGTGAAGGAGATATTTCACTTTTATGGAAGGAGTCTCCAGTGTCAGTGCTTTGTAACAGAGCTTTCTAAGACATAAAGCGTTACGTTTTCTAAATGAATGAAGGGATTTGCGCATTTGTCACGTGACAAATTGCTTTTTCTGGCTTATTAACTTCAACAGAGAGAAAATAAACCGAGGCCGGTGAGGGAATGACTGTTTATAGCTGCTATAACGTAAGTGAAAACAAGAACTAATTAACGGATACTCGTTTCATGGATGTTCCACAACATAAACGTAACTATAAATGGATCAAAAAAAAAAATAGTATGTTGCTCTTTCATTAATAAAAATGGTAATCGTTGGAAAACTGCTGTGGTGTAAGAGAAGTAAAGCACTTTGAGACAGACATGTTATGGGAAAATAGTATGAGGTTGACACTGATGATAAAGCTACGTACTTTATCCTTGTCTGCTTTCTGAACCTTGCTATGGATTATGACCATGATCCCTGAATAAGCCCTAATAAATACACTTTCCCTTACCATTTAACTGACTTTGACAGCACTTCAACACACGAACTCTTACAGACGGATTTTATTTTACTGTAATATGTAGCGTGTCACGGCAAAATATAGCATGTGTCGACATGTGTTAGAGCACGGGTTATTTATTTGCATTTGTCTGCATATCTTTCGCTCCATCTCTCTCCCTCTTTCTCTCTCGCTCTCTCTCTCTCTCTCTCTCTCTCTCTCTCTCTCTCTCTCTCTCTCTCAGTGTCCTGTAGAGAGCAGGAGAGGGAGGAAAACAAAGCCAGGCCTGTTTCTTGGCCGCCTGCATGCTGTGTGGTGTTTCTCAGAGTGCTGAAATCTTAACCGTGTTTGCACAGCATTAATTCAGGGTAGTACTGAATTTCCTACACAATCTATGATTTTCTTGGCCTGTCTTTGTGTTGAAACTGTTTTAGACTTTGTTACACGTCGTGGCTGTGTGAAACGCGTACACGTTCTAACTCATAAACGCCGGTTTATTAGTTCGTTTACAGTAGACGTTTTCCTAAGGTTCATTGGATAGTTCAAGGATAGAACAAGCCGCCCTGAAAGACTTTTGCACGTTTATCTTTATAGGTTAGCACCTTTCATCAACACGTTGGTCTGTTTACCCTTTAGTTAAAGGTTTTTCTTTAGTTTTACCCACAATGCATTTCGATTACTTGTCGAAAGTGGTGCAGCCTTCGCGTCATCTCTAGCTAACGAGAACGATGCGGCAGTGCTTTAGTCCTTTCGTCTGTCCAGCTCTCTCACCTCCTCATCTGTATACCCCGCTCAAAGAGATCGGGGGTAATTAGGGGTGTCAGTGGTAATCCAAAACTCATTATTGTAATCAGTTCAATCACAAACCCATCAACACAGAACAGGTGAACACATTCAGATAACGGACCAATGACAGGAAAAGGGGTGGAGACAAGACCTATGGCAAACCAAACCAAAAATCAGTGCAAGTCAATGTGTATTTCTTCTTAATTCAGTGTTTAATTTAGTGAAGACGTTGCTCTTTCATATTTTTTTAAAGATAAGCAGTGACTCAGATGTTCAGATAGCCAGGGGAAAGTTCAGTTTAACAGAAAGATAAGAATTGAGTAACATAAACTTTCTCAAGAGCATGCTTATTCATCACAACCTAGATTAGTCTACGGATTTAGAAGCGGCCACAAGATGTTAACTCAAGGCCACAAACGTGCGCTCTCATCTGAAGAGAACATGCACGCCATTTAATGGAGCAAGTGAATGAACAGACTTTAGTTTAAGTTGATGGAGTCTATGAGCCTCTGCTCTGGATTAGTGTACTTAGGTATGGGAACATGGAGACACTGTAAGATCGTAATTACCTTGGCGTTATTGTAAGAGGACTCGATATTGTACATGTTGTATGTTTTCCTTCACATGAGCCTGAACTACACCTGCGTAAACTACTTATTAAGACTGCTTTCATGCTTTTATATTTTACAAATAAAATGTGCTGGTGCACCACACCTTTTGTGCTGATATATACAAAACAAAAAACTGACCGATCGTGACACATTGTAACCATAATAACCGTTTATAGCTAGTACTGGCTAACTAACTAGCCTAGCCTAGCCTTGGCTTAATCTGGTGATGAGGAGGTTGTCTTCTCTGTAGCTTTGGAGGCGGAACATCAAGAGAATTTGAGCTGCTTTGAGAAGCTATAGTTAAACTTGGATGTCACATCATTCGTCCATCCGTTGTCGTGGAGGAGACGGGACCCTATCCCTTCTGTTAGGATAAAATGCAGAAGGTGTACTGGTGTTTGAGAGAAAAAAGTCTGAAAGCAGCCTAAATCATACGTTTTGTGCTTCTCCAAAGCTCCGTATCGTTTCCTGGATCAAGAAGTTGAGCCTCGATATATCGTAACCATGAGAGAATACATCTCAGCTAACTTCATCTGAATATTCTAATCTGGTTTGCACATGTGGCTTAACTCATTTGGAACGAGAATGAACAATCATCATATAAGCCATAGTATCAAGTATTTGCAACATCGCCCGAGTCCATTTGCTATCATTTCTAAACCTCCACTAGCTTCCTTCTTCTTCTCTTAGTCAGACCTCTAGATCTTTAGATTAATCCCAGCCAGAGAAATTCATTACCATGGGAGCAAGACTAGGCGAAGAAAAGCTCTGGGTTGTTTTTGAGCACTGGTATTCGTAGATGTCTACTTGGCCTCCTTGTAATTTCTTGTGATACCCCTGGGTTAAAAAAGATGCAGCACATGAATCATATTCTAACATTCTTGACGCTCAATGCTGATCTCTTGCTAACATTGAAAATAAAAAAAACGAATGCGTAAAACCTTCTAACTTCATACGCTTTAACTAGTGTCCTAGATGCCCACAAACTTCTGTCATGTTTTATGTTCTTCTCTTCCAAAGGAAAGTAGCAGGAATACACTGGAACAGTCCTGGCTTTCACAAAAAAGTGAATACACACACCAAAAAAAAAAAAGAGCACAAGCCTCTTCCAGGAAAAAAAAAAAAGCAAGGGTAATTTTCTGCCTCTTCATGCTGATTCCGAACACGTGTCCGCAGTTCATTCCGTAATCCACTGTACAACCTTGCAAATGAAAACATACTTTGGTCTCCTCTCTTTTTTCACGTTTTGTTTGCTGTTCTGCCAGAAGCCATGTTGTGTTTTGGCCCATATGCATACTGTAGTTCTGCATGTGTCGGCGTTTAGACCTACAGGACAAAGAGAATGTTGAGAGCGCACATATTTGAGTACAGCATTATATAAAGTGTGAATAGATCTATACATATGGTCATGTACAGTTTGTAGACCTACTTAAAACCTGGCAACTTATTTGAGTATTTCTTTTATACATAATTGCCAAATTATTACACAATAGAGAACTGTTATTGGGACTGGTATCCCATCCAGGGTGTGTTCCCACCTCGTGCCCAGTATTCTTGGGATAGGCACCATATCCACCACACCCTGACCAGTATAAAGTGCTTAGTGAAGATGAATGAATGAGTAATTGATCTGATAATAGATTTACTGGGTGGATCACTGCCCAAGGATCCCTGGCTCGATCCTGAGCTCAGGTGAGTGTCTTTGTGGAGTTCTTCCCGGATCTATGTGAGTTTACTCTGGGTTATCCAGTTTCCTCCTACCTTCTGTGATGGACTGGTATTCCTGGGATAGACCTGATATCCTCCATGACCCTCCATGACGAGATCCTCCATGAAGTAATCAACAGGCGACCAATGCGATGTAAGTGCACAGAAAATAAAGGCGCTATCCTAGATAATGTCTGAAGAGGAACATGGATAGGAATAGAGAGATGGAGCTGTTTGGAGAGGAGATGCTCATTCCACCATTGTAGAGTGGTTTGTGCAAATTCTTACAGACTTGTAATTGTGAGATCATTTTGCATAAACTAAAATAAAAAGACTTCCACTTGTCAGAATTACTCCCGTCATAGATTTAGATCATGTCATGGTGAAGGGGCTGGTGTACTTTGGTGAGAATTGGAGCTATGTCACTGGGAGATTATTGCCCCCAGTGGGGCCACTATTGGTGAACAGATCTAAGGGAAGAGGTCAGACAAAAAGTGATCCTAAAGACCCCCATGAAAAGTACAAAAAAGACCAAGTGTACCCTGCCAAGAATAGGGTTGCCACGTTCCATTCTTAGAGATAGGCCTGAGTGTTGATTCCACAGGCAAGATTCTGGTGACCAAGCAACCCGCGAAACATGGTCAGGTGACGTAGAGTCCTCTTGAGTGCTCACCACATGCAAGATGAAGGGCGTCAGGCTTTAATTCCAGCCAAATAAGAGGCACACTTGATAGTTGATTGGAGACCAAGATGAACTGATTAAACAAGTCGAATCAAACTACTGCTTGGTTGGAATGAAAGCCTGCAGATAATATTGAAGACCCCTGGAAAGGTACTGTTAGAATTATTACATATTTTTGCATTAGATCGGTTTAGTTTAACATTGAATGCAAATGTGACGAATGGTTATCATTTCTTAAGAAAACCCAGTGAAATTGCTTTCATTTCTTAGGATTCAGCATCCTCAGGTGCAGCTTGCAGCTTGCCTCTTCCATAAGAAAATCCCCCAAGCTCTCGTCTTACACTGGTAGCAATCACACTTGTTTCGCTTCATGTAGTCTTGTGTGTGTGTGTGTGTGTAGCACAAGTGTTGTGCTATCCTACTGTGTTTGCGTGACACTGTGTTGTGGCCGGGTAGCGTCTCCCGACCACTGCGTACCAAACCACGAACCATGAGAAGCCTTGATGAGCCACAAGCTCTCAGCGCTCTGCCACATACAAGACGGATTGCTGTCTCAAACACAGAGAGACCTGTAACTGATTTCCAGCATTATAAGATCCAATGGTTTAATGGCATGGGTTTTGCCACTGGCTCTAACAGATGCCAATCAGGATGGCTTGAGAAAGAGATGGATCCCCCTGCTGATCCGTAAGAGCGGTTTGTTTTAGCAATGTGGGCAAACCTGAAGGAGCACAGAGGGTTGGAAACCACATGCTAACACACCAGGGGGTTAAAAACCCAACAAACACAGCAGGCTGACAACTTGATTTATGACTGAGGCTTCGAGCCAGGCAGATCTGAGTGGAGAAAGCGCGAGAGGGAGTTCGAGAGCACTGATTAATGTACTGTCCGATCGGACTCACAGAAGGTTGTCTTTCTGTACCGGGTCCACGAGATGAGTTACTTTAATAGCGTCAGGTGTGACAGCAGCGAATGTTTATTCTAAGGAGCGTGGTAAGAGCATGTCATACTCAGGTCCCTGTAATACTGGAAAAAATGAATTGCTATAATTAAAATAATTTGGCAAATCATTCAGATGAATATAGAGAATGCAATAAGACTTTCTGACATTACCGTAAACACCTCATATACCTCCGGATGTTAGTTACACCCTCCCCTCAGGTGTTTCCTCAGCTCAGGCGATGCTTTGAAATCCTCTGTATGTTATTTATTTCCACCAGGCTCCATGCTCAGGTCCAGACATCTTCTCATCTGAATTATCGTTCCGCTAAAATTAAATGGAGCACAGTCGATTAAGATCTATGCAGGTAAAGCTGCAACTTGAGTTCAGGTGTGAAGATATACAGGTAAGAGATATCAAAGTATGTGATTTCTTTTTCTGTCTTTTTCTTTTATCACTAGGCTACAAAATAGACCAAATACTTTAACCCAGCTCCCAGAATCGAGGTTTTGACCCCATTTTCTCCACTGTTTGAACATTTTCAGTGTCTCCTCCATAGCGAGTTCTATTCTACGCTTATCACATGTGAAGCCACCACGTTTTCTGAGCTGCAGCCCGGTGAAACATCGATAAATGATTGAACACGCTTGGAGGAGAGCACTAATTATCCTGTATATACAGTATGAGCTAACATACAGATGTTCATGTTTGGAAAGTGGTGCTCTTGTTGACAGTAAACACAGGAAAGACATACATCCTACCCTGAGAGTGGTCCATTTGTCCTCTCTCAGCCTCCCGGATATGAATGCTCATGGCAGCAAGATATGAACTGAAGATTTCAGACTTCATGGTTTTTCAGAACAGTGGCAGGATCTTATCTGTCCATCAGACAAGGGGATGGGGATGTAAACAGCAAGGAGCTCTATCTGAGGCATCCTGATTGAAATTCCGAACTACAGTATAGCGAAGAACACATAAGCTGGTTTTTAGTACAACGTCACCGTTACATCATTGTTAATTACAAACGAATGCTGTTTATGTTAATGCACACGTTCTAATACGTTATCGGTTCTTACACAGGGACTCGTACAGCGGACGCTCCACGTGAACACGTAATAAACACGTGTAATAGTTGATAGAGTGAAGGTTTCTGCAAGGAGACGTTTATTAAGCATTTAAGGAAGGAGTCTCCAGTGTCAGCGCTTTGTAGCATTCTGAAGTAAAGTTGTAACGTAAAGTTTTTCAACACGGGACCGGTTTATCTGTGATATATCACATGTTTTTTGTCATACGAGGGGAAAAAAAACATCGAGGCACGTTGTTATTGGAAAATAATAAACTTTGTGGGAAGTACGCTTCATCGCACCAACCCGTCGTGGATTATTTCCCTATAATAGCACACCCCCTTACATGTTTTAAGCCTTGTAGCAAAAAAAACAAAAAAAAAAGCAAACTTCCGACATCAAACATGTCCGGGATGATCGATTACATTTGAGGTAAGTGGAACATTTGTGTAAATTTGATTGCATGCCAATTTAGTTACCTGGCAGGCAGTCAAAGGAAATGAACTAAAGATGTCTGCGCATGTGGCTTTTCATGTCTCCGCTTCTGGCCCGTAGTAATGTGGTTCTTATTTTCATCCACTCTAAAATCATTAAGAGTGTAGACATACAATTTAGTTTGGTAAAGATGCTGGACTTGAAAGCTAAATGAGGCACAGCATCGGTCATTTGAGAAATAATCCCCCTCTGGCCCAACACCATGGCGCTTTTCTCTCGACTTTTTCGCCTCACCACTTACCATCCAAGAAGAGAAGAAAGACAGGGACGAGGATCCTGGGTTCCTGTTGACGTTGGCTCTGTCTCGCTCGATGTTCTGTGCTTCTTGAAAAGAAAAGGAAAACGGTGTCTGACGCAACACAGCCGTTCCTGGCATCGATCGAACACGTGTAGATGTTTGAAATTACAGCCTTTTGAAAATGGGCCGTCAGTGTTTTGGACCGCGTCAGCGTGAGGCGTTTGATTGATGACAGTCACTGCCATGTGAGAGGCGAATCTTTGGGGGGGGGAGTAAACGAGAGCGATTAATCGACCTATCGAGTGCGTATCAGGAATTGGGAAGGATGACGGCGATGGCGAGCGGGAAAGCCTCACGGAAGACAGTTTCAGTAGGCACCTGTTTTCCGTTAATACGCATTTGTTAAAATCATTGGCAGGAGGAACGCCACGAAGGTCCAAGCTGTTCCAGTTTATGAAAAACGTTTCCTCTTCAGGTGCTTTCGTGTGTGGAAAAATAAAAAAAAAGTCTCGCCTTAGAACCGGACGAGTTTGTAATATTAACTAACCGTGGCCTGATGGTGTGAGTGGAAAGTGGAGCGCCGTGAGTTTTCCACAGCAGGAACCTGAATACGGACCTCCGAGGCTTCAAACTCAGCCTGAGGTTTATCATGCGGCGGTTCACTCACCTCATCTAGCCATGGCATCATTCACACTCTCACAGACGCACACAAGCATAGCAGAACTATAAGTATAATTAAGAGTGCAAGCATGGTCATCTAGAAGAGAGATTTTTGCTCACTGACTGATTTCCGTTGTCGAGAAACAATTTGTCTGCAAACTTGCCGAAGTTAACACTCTTCATGTTCATTTACCGATGTTTAACCTCCTACTATACGAACGAATACATTTACATTTTAAAAAAAAATGTTTTCCCCCATCGTGCCTCAAGCCTTCATCGTCCCGGTCCTTATACGTCCGTGATTCCCAGAATGTGGCCACCCTCAGCGACTCGGCTCGGAGTCAGCATCTCGCATTGATCTCTGAGGGAGGCGCAGGCATCACACGAGAACTTTAAAAGCAATTTATTGCAGGGAGGATCTGAAGATCTGAGCTCCAGATCGGACGCAGCCACCAAGTCCTACTGTGTCTGGAGAAACTGCTTTGTTTGAGGGCAGAAGGATTGGGTTTTTTTTTTTTGCTTTTTGACATCAATCAGTGGCTTGTGTCACATTTATGGCTCTATTAAAGGGTTTGTTTTCCAGGCTTGGCGTCTGGAACTGGGAGCAGAAACAGATTCATGTTCTAGATGATGACATCGGGCTTGTTCTCTTTCTCCATCCGTCTCTATAGAACCATGTCACAGCTTACAGAAATAGAAACGCGGTCCGCTTTGATCCGAGAAAAATCTTACCAAATGTTATAAAGAACTGTCCGAACGAGATCGTTACAGGGTCAGCCTTTGTATTTACAGTAAGTATGATCTTTTGTTATGTTTGGCCGTGTATTCAAGCCCAACTTTAAAGAATCGTAGGCATTAAAGCATCATCCATAATCGCGAAACGTGTAAGAAGAGAACGAGTCAAAACGTGACATGGACGTAGGCTTCGTGTACGCCCGTGGTTAAATGAATAACTCTCGTGACACGGCGCCGTTCAATTCTCGTCTCTGATTGGTCAGAAGGTGTTGGTTCGTTTTCTATAAGAGCAGCTCTGGCAGTACAGGAAAGCGGTTCAGGTTTATATTAATACGTGATCGTTTCTATAGCAACAGCTCGTTCACAGGGGTTGCATTTCCACGTAAATGAAACTTCATAATAATAAACAAATTTTAAGAATTTAGTCAAGAAAACTGTGTGATTGTTGACACTGTGACGTTAACTACAGGAACTAATTCGCTTGTCTTAGATGTTCTATAACATTAACTGCAACTATAAACGGATAAAAATGCGTACAATGTGTGGGTGGGTTTGTTTGGGGGGGGGGGGGTTTTCGGACCCCAATTTTTCTCCCTAATTTAATTCCCACCCAGCAGTTAGGTCTCCCCTATCATATGACAGATACCAATCCGGGAAGGTGACGGGTAACACACTCGGAACGTTAAATAACAGACTTTTAGGCTACTAACTCTTGTAACAGATTGCTTTTTCATTCTTATTAGTTCGTTTTAGGCACAATTGGGAAAAAAAAAAAAAAAAAAAAAGAAGAGGAACTGACAGGAATTTAGGCATTAAAAGTGAAACGAGAGAGAGAGTAAATACGACAGATCAAGCAAAAATAGAAAATTCTAGCGGACAGGTACAGGCTCTCTCAGCCAATACTTACAGGAAGTACTGAGTACAGAGCAGGCACTCATTAATCGGGTGGGATACCTACGCCGTGCCGGCAACGGGCCAAACCAAACACAGCAGGGGGAGAATTCGGCAACCACCTCCCGGTTTTCCCGCCATGAATGAGCAGGTCTAATTAATATCCGAGCCCGACATCACCAGGGTGCAATTACAGGCCCGCTGAAGTTGTCACTTTTTGTCTTCTTCCAAAAAACAGATCCAGGCTCAGTCACGGACTCTGACCTCTGAAAACCACGATTGGGCTTTACATTCAAAAAAGCATGCTATATATTAGAAAAGTTTATGCAAGCCCTGCAGCAGTGCCGGTCAGTTCTAGAGAGAATAAAATGCTTGAAAGATTTATTATGGGTTAGCTGTAAGCTGGGCTCGTCCAGGCTGAGGTTGGCTCGGGGGAAAAGCCTCAGCGGGAAGTGTTCACAGGTCATCAGATTTGTGAGGTGTTAATATTTTTTGCAGAGTGTTTCGGCCGTGAGCTCAGGTCTGAAAACAGATTACACACAGTCGAGTGCGAAAGCTCTGTGCTCTGTGCTCTGTGCTCGGCTCAGTCAGACCTGGTCTCCATCTTTTCGGAGTCTTAATAAGGAACACTTCTATATATGTGTGAAAATTACCTCAGTGACTTACAGGCACTTTGAGCTCTTATTGCTCCTACTAAAGTAATTATTTTTATTTTTATCATTTTAGTTTTCATATTAATTTCCAGAGTGTTTTAAGCCGTACAAAGTTTTTGGGTTAAAAAAAAAAAAACGGTTGTCATGAACCAGGTTTCTCTTGCTCCTGCTTCAGCTCCGCGCTCACCACAGCCTTAGTTTATTCACAGCTCCAGTGTTGCGAGTTTAGTGACTAATTGAGCAGATGTTCAGCCACTGTACTGCACTCGATATGGCACTGACCATTATTGTTCCCAATGACTAATCACTGATGACAACTGTTCTTAGCAACCAGGCACTAATCACCATTGCTCCCAAACAACAGTTACTGATCACCACTGTAACCAACAATCAATTACTGAGCACCATTGTTTCTCAACAACCAATCGCTGACCACAACTGTTCCCAACAACCAGTAATTGATCACCAATTGTTCACAACGACCAATCACTGATCATCGTTGTTCACAACAACCAATCACCGTTCACCATTGTTTACTACAACCAATCACTGATCACAACTGTTCCCAGCAACCAGTAACTGATCACAGCTTTTCACAACAGCCAGTAACTGATCACCATTGTTCACGACAACCAATCACTGATCATCGTTGTTCACAACAACCAATTACCGATCACAGCTGTTCACAACAACCAATCACTGATCACCATTGTTCCCAACTGTGACTATACTGTATACTGTAACTTGACTGTGACTATAATTCTTTAATTTACACCCTGTTGGCTTCATTTCCATTCAATTTCATTTTATTTATATTGCACTTTTAAAATAGCCACAAAGCAAATTTACAGAACTCTGAATAAAGGCTAAACTTGAGTATGAGCATCAATGTCATTTTTGTTTTTATTTGAGTTGTTTTTTAAGTCTGTAATAACATTAATAAGTGAAGTTATCTACTGTTCAGATGGTGTAAGAAGATGTATATTCTGTGCAGAGCGCAAGCAGGGACTCCGGCATGGCTAGCTATGACAGCAAAACTAAAAGTTCCCCAAAAAATATATCCCCAGTCATCATACAGTATACATTACATTTGTGTGTTTTATTGGCTGTGATTAACGTCTGAGGTCAGTGATTAACCCAGTGGCTAATAAATCAAGTGCGTCTCTGATTGTAGCTGGCTACAGCATCTCGTTTCCCCCCAAAAAAACAGATATAGATTTCATTTGCGTTCATTTTTTTTTAATCCCATATTATGCCTGCTACATCATCCTGCCAGCCCCCGTCCTCTCTCGTCCTTTACGAGACACTGGCGTCCACTTTCTTTCCTCGCTGGTGGGTTCAGCATGCTACACATTCCCACGTGCTCTGGACTTTTATTGCTTTTATAGTTTATTAACCCAGGGTTGCCAGGTTGGATGCTTTCCAACGTGTTTTGACCCTTAAACGGGGTGACCGAGAGGCTGTGGGTTGTTTTTTAGACAGGGGGGGGCGAGTTTCAGGAGCAAGGAATGGACTTCTCGAACTTTTTAACCCCGCCATAGTCATAAATGTGTGACTTGCACCACAGTGAACTTCAGAAAGCCTTCTAACTCATGTCGATGTAACAGAGGCGAGTCCTCGCCTTTCACCCTGCTTTCGCTCGTTACCCAAGTGCACTACACGCCCTCTCTCACCCCAACTTCATTCTGTCTCCATGTAAATCTACTCCTACATGTTTTATAGCCATTTTCCCCTGACCCGAGTTTATTCACTGCAAATGTGCTTCTCCAAAATAGGGATGAGGAGGACGAGGACGTGGAGGAAGAAGAGGAGGAGGGGGAAGAAGAGGACGGTGAAGCAGAGAAAGCAATTAGTGAAACAATCAGAACATTTTTTAAGTATAAAACACACTATAATAATAATCAGTTCAAAAATAAATTAAAACTGTAATTTATTAACAACATTTTTAAAACATGATCAGTGGTGATTAGGGCAAATGTTTGTTTTTCCCTTTCCTTAATTTTTTTTTTCTTTGACCTTTTTTTCTTAAATTTATTTTTAGCTTCTTTATTTTTTATTTTATTTTCTTTATGCTACTTTTGCTTTAGTCTTTGTGTTGTTTTTTTGTTTTTTTAAAAAAACTTATTTACCTCATAAATAAAAAAAACAACAACAACTAAACTTAAATAAGATGGCATGAACATAGAAAAAAAACGATTTAAAAAAAATAAACTGAAAACTGATTTAAAAAGTAATATTTAAAAAAAAAATTTTATATTTTACATATTAATTTAAATATATAAATATTTTTATTATCAAAT
>JANDJT010000190.1:30103264-30138388 GCA_024331685.1 Stegophilus panzeri | reverse complement strand
GTCAGTGTATTTAAAGTAGAAGGGGATGGGGTAAAAAAAAAAAAAAAAAAAAAAAAGTTTAATATTCGACCAATCGGATTTGAGAATTCAGCAGCAATGCAGTTCAAGAAGAAGGAAGATGTGAGAGCTGCGGCGTACCTCTTTAGCTGCACACACACAGAGTAGAGGATGTGCAGGGCGATGAAGTTGAGGGCGTAGGCGTTGACAGTGGGCTTGACAAACGACAACAGAGTGGTAATGACGGTGCTCACCATGACCATGCGAGAGAACGAGGTCCTGCAAAAACGGGGGGGGAAGGGGGGGTTACATACAACACAAAGGACTTTTCAGATTAACTTTAACGAATAATTATTTTTATTCTTAAGTCAAGAAGAGCTGGCATCAGAAATTTGCTTCTTTAGCTTAACACGTTGCCGACGTATAACAGACGTTTACAGCCACCAGTTTATCCAGATGTGCGTCTTCATTACTTGGGTCTCCAAAGGTTTATAACGTGAAGACTATTCCCACCAGCTATAAACAGTCATTCCTGCACTATCCTGAAGGCCTTCCTGGGTCGGAAATCTTAAAGTTACAGCTTTGCAATATTATATAACTGATAACTGATATTTTAATCAGCGCTTTTCTGATCGATTTTATTTCCTATCTCCTGCTAACGGCCTCCTGAAGTTATACAACCCGTGCAAAGTAAATCCTCGCATGCTAAGCAAATAAATATGGCAAGTAGCAGCAGTCGTAAAGCTTTCCCCCCCCAACGCAACAGGCAGCGTGTGCCTACTAGGGCTGGGCGATAGGACAAAAATATCATATCATATATATCACGATACCTGAGGACATTTCTACGATATACGATGCGTATCACGATACATAATTTAGCTAACAAACTGTCTGGAAAACAGTAGCAAAAAAAAAACAAACAAACAAAAAAAAAAACATTAAACTGTCTTTAAATGGTACTTTTCTTTAATGCCTTCAAAGACGAAGATTAAAATTTTTTATTACGTCAAATCAGCAGCATAAATTCAGTACCGTTTAATTTGAAATGATTAAAAACCTAAAAAAAAAAAATATATATGTTTAAAAAGACATTGTCATACCAACGATATCGCAGAAAAGTGTATCGTGTAATCACTTATCAAGATATCGATATTATATCAATATAATCACCCAACCCTAGTGGGTCTTGATCACACCTATCTGGATGGGACTAAAATTATTTTGCAGTTTGGTTTGGAATTTTTCTCATGGTAGGACGGAGAAAAGCACCAACACAATCGCTTCATATAGAAATTTAATTTACACGAGGACCTGGAGTAACACTTTTAACACGTCCAGGATGGTCTGGCAACGACCAAAAACGTTTGGTGTCTGAAATTTGCTTCTTCAGTAGGTCCGACACTAATCACGAAAGTCCATCTCATCCCAAATGCTTTCCATCAATTCATTCCTGAATCTTATATACGTGCTTCAAATAACAATCAAGTTACGCCGTCTTAACACTTTTTTGCAGTACACTGGCGTTTCATGGAAATCGACTTATCGGACATTGTCAACCTTTCAATAAATTATAAACAAATGAACAATTTTAATCGCCGCAAATCTGTTATAAGATCAGTCAGGACGCTGTTGGGTTTCTGTGTGTAGAGTATCGTGACTCTGTGTTTAGCTGCTAGTGAGCAGGGCGATGGGAAAAGGAGAGGAGGGAGCCCCCTGCTGGACAAACAATTCACACCTCTCCACAATAACACCGGTACAGAGATAAAAACAGACTGTGTACAGCTGCCACAATAAAATGATAACATGTAAACCTACCAGGTTAAGTAAAAAAAAAAAAAAAAAATACTTACAAACAACTGCAAATTCTGAAAGTCCTGAATGTCTACTTTCATATGAGCCTTTAACCACTACTGTGGAGTCTGACATCACAAATAAATTCAATGCTGAACACAGGCACGCCCAAAACAGGAGGAAATTCTATTTTTCGGCCTCTTGGTAAAAAACAAAACAAAACAAAAAAAAAAAAAGAGTTAAATAAACAATGTTTATTTTTATTAGTGTTTTATTTATTTATTTATTAATGTAACGTTAACATCTATGAATGTTTTCTGCTATATAAAAATATAACTATATATAATTACGCCTCTAAACGATACAAACTGCGCTAAAGAGAAAAGTTATTCTGGTTTTCCAAGATGGCCGCCACCGCAATGTTCCAGCGTTCAGCTACATGAAGTTTTGTTCGTGTTTCTAGACGACAGGAATCCCCACTGTGTCCTAAACCACATCATCATCATCATCATCACTGAAGAACTGTGGTATAAGAGGAATAAAACACTGAGATATATAGAAAATAATAACCTCTGTAGTACTAATAGTCAAACTGTTGATTATTTTACGTATAACCGTGCATCCCTGTGTGTGGAGTAAAATAAATAAATAAATAAATAAAATGTCTGAGACCAAAATTTGGGATTTTTTCCCCCCCATTTTAAACCTGGAAAAGAAAGGAAAATGTAATGCACGCTGTCATTAAAGCAAAAATAGAGATGTATGAAATACTGAGATGTTCAGAAATTCATGTAAACATTTCTAACGTTATACTTTTCACTCAAGCTGTTGCTGATGATATAATGAGTAATGAATGAAAGGAAATGGTATGAAATTGGAAAAGAAGGCAGGATAGAAGCATTTTTCACTCGTAGTTTCAGACTTTCAGTCCGAACTGGAAGGTCTGAAGAAAAAAAAAAAAAAAAAAGAAACTATTTGGGTGACAGACATCAGTTACACGTCAGCTACACGTCAGCTACACGTCAGCTACACGACAGCTACACGACAGCTACACGTCAGCTACACGTCAGCTACATCATCCACGTAGCGCCAAACATTCGCTTTTCCAGATAATAAAATATTTTGGTTGATCGTCTACAACTGTGTGCAAAAGGGAAACCTTTAAAACTGACACGGATTCATTCTCAGAACGCGTGCGTGTGTGCGTGTGTGCGTGTGTGCGTGTGTGTGTGTGTGTGTAGGTGTGTTCCCTTTCACCTCACAGTTATGGTTTGACTTAAACCTTCTTTGTTGTTACTCATTACCCTAGCCTTTTATTATTAATCTCTGTTACTGTCATCCTATCAAGTCTGCCTGACTGATTAATGACGAGGCGTGTGTAGCGCACATTGACTGAAACGTACATAATCCAGCTCTAATGTTTAGTTGCTGTTTCACAAACTCACGCCGGGGCTTGAAATAATCCCCTACTGATGGTTCGCTACGCTTGAAAATCAGGATCGCTACAGAAAACACTATTATAGAAAACAGAATTAGTCATAGAAGTAAACGATATAACGCGCAACGGTGATGTGTGATTCGCAAACGAGTCGACTCTTTGATCCGACTCTTTTATGTGAACCGCTCGCGTAAATGTCATGCATATATTTATCTTCGCAAACTTCGTCCTGTTTAGGGAAAAAAAATGGCTAAAAGAGTCGACTCTTATACAGTGCCTTCCATTAATATTAAATAATAATTACATTTTAGGGTTTTTTTTTTTTTGCATCCTAACCCCGCCCACTTTGCTTTCCCCCTTCCCCTACACCACGGGCCAGAACATGTTCGGTGTCCGACGTGCCGATGTTTTCACCTCGAAAACATCTACAACAGCCTGCTTGAGCTTCAGATTAAAAGTGACGATAATATGGTTGCAGTTTGATTTATTTAAAACACAGACTGATATCTTGTAGGACTTGTTTTTTTTTCGTTTATGTATAGAAAAGGTGTTGCGTCTGTGTGTTGGATATTTACCTGTCTTTAACAAAGTGAGGAAAATGTTTGCGTGGAAACCAGAGAGAGTAGCCGATGGCCAAAACCCAGAGGATGGAGAGCTCGTCCAGCATCTGCCCCATGAAGCTCAGGGTCATGTGGAAGTACATGGAGAACAGACCTGAGAGAGAGAGAGAGAGAGAGAGAGAGAGAGAGAGAGAGAGTGAGAGAGATTCACAAAAGCTACTTTACGATGTAGTTATGAAAGCTGGTAAATAATACCTTTAGAGCTCCATCCTATACTGTACACACACAGTCCATAAGCACCAAACAGTACGCTACACACAAGCGAACACTGACTTTCAGATGTTTGTTGCTCTTTTACTCGGGCATTATTTTGAAGAGATCATAGGGGATTGGAATGAATCACTTCACTTCACTTCCCAAACCTAATATCTTCAGAAATTCCTTAAAACGGGATCAGCTTTGTAACCGATGAATTTAGAAATTTTACATTCATTCATTCTTCTTCTTCAGTAAAGTGCTTTATCCTGCTCAGGGATGCGGTGGATCCGGAGTCTTTCCCACGAACGCTGGGAAACCATGAGGCAGGAATACACCCTGGATGTCCACCAAAGGCCACCATCCACACACACACACACACACACACACACACATTCACATCTACGGGGAAATTTAGCATAAGCGGTCTGCCTACTTGCACGTTTGTTTGTTTTCCGGAGAACGGGAAGAACCCAGAGTACCTGGAGGAAACCTAACAGACAGTAAACCGGTTCTGCAAAATTAACTGTTTCCGAGCGGGTTTCCTCCATGTTCTTCTCGTTCTCCGGAAAAAATAAAGAGGAGCTCGGGATCGAACCAGGCACCCATGTGGGTTTTATACTCCTAAAAATGTCCATTTCTTCCCAAACCCAAGGTCCCTCTTCAGCGATTCTTAAACATACCCGTCTTCCGTTAAAACGCTGAAAATCAGCTGAAATTGTGCTAACTGGTTACTAGTGAACTAAATATAGTGGTAATTTTATTTTTAGGATGACTTACTGTATGTGAGTTATTGTAGTATTCGTCACTAGTTGCCTAGGTGATGGAGTTGGCATGATGGAGTAAATGAGAGCAGGGCTCAGGTCTCTGTGTAACATGCCCCAGATGGCAGCTTGGTCTACGTGTGAATGACTAATAAAGTGGGATGTGGTCATGGGGACATGGGGACAGGTGGTGATAGTGAGAAAGGTGAGGACACTCACCCACAAAGATCATCATGAGCCACACCAGGTGCACAGCCAGGTTTCTCTCCTTAGCATACGGGTGCAGCAGGTAGAGCATTAAAGGAGCCACCACGAAGAAGATGAAGCTGCTCATCTGCAACAAGAGCAGACAGATAGAGAGACAAGATGAAGATAGGAAGAAAGAGAAGACAGAACAAACAGACAAAAACAAAAAGAAGGGATAGATAGATAAAAACAAGTGCTCCCCCTTGTTCCCTCTTCCTTCTCACTCCGTCCTCCTGCTCTCCCTCCCTCCTCCCATATCTTCTTTCTCCCTCCCCATTCTCCCTCTCACTCCTTCCTCCTCCTCCCTCTTGCTCCCTCCTCCTGCACCCTCTCGCTCCCGCCTCCTTCTCCCTCCGTCCTCCTGCTCCTTCTCCCTCCCTCCTCCTCCTCCTGCACCCTCTCACTCCCGCCTCCTTCTCCCTCCCTCCTCCAGCTCCCTCTCGCTCCCTCCTCCTGCACCCTCTCACTCCATCCTCCTTCTCCCTCCTCCTTCTCCCTCTCGCTCCCTGCTTCCTCTCGCTCCGTCCTCCTGCTCCCTCCTCCTTCTCCCTGCTCCATCTCCCTCTCACTGCCTTCACTTTCTCCCTCTCGCTCCCTGCTCCTGCACCTTCTCCCTCCTCCATCTCCCTCTCACTGCCTTCACTTTCCCCCTCTCGCTCCCTGCTCCTGCACCTTCTCCCTCTCACTCCATCCTCCTTCTCCCTCCTCCATCTCCCTCTCACTCCCTTCTCTTTCTCCCTCTCGCTCCCTGCTCCTGCACCTTCTCCCTCTCACTCCCTCCCTCCTCCTTCTCCCTCTCGCTCCCTCCTCCTTCTCCCTCCCTCCTCCTGCATGCTCTCACACCTTTTTCATAGAAAGAGATCACTTATTCAAACTGAGGGAGATGGTGTAGGGATCAGGGTGCGGTTAGGAATTTGTCCATGACACCACATGGAAATCCAACCGTGTAACCAGTCAGACAGCAACTTGGCCTGGTTCCAAACTGACGACAAGTGTGTGTGTGTGTGTGTGTGTGTGTGTGTGTGTTTGTAGTGCAGTAAACAGATCTTGCTTATACAGAAGCAAATGAAATCTCAATGCAGGTGATATTGAGATATTAAGATATCAAAGGATTACTGATGCCAACAACTAAAAGTCACTCTCATTCTAATAAAGCCATTTATGATCAGACTTTGTAGCAGTGTGCATTCCTCTGTGGGCGTGTGAGCGAGCGTGTGTGTGTGTGTGTGTCTCACCGTGTTGAAGTACTCGACAACATTCTCAGAGTGCTTGTAGTTGTCCTCACACCAGTCCACTTCAGAACTCTCATAAGAAAACACACCTGCCATTTTCTCGTTGGACAGGATACCTGACAGAGAGACACAGAGAGACACAGAGAAACGAAGTGAGACTCTGTGTGTGTGCGTGTGTGTGTGTGTGTGTGTGTGAGTGAGAGAGCGAGTGAGCGAGCGAGAGAGATTATTATGAACAATATGGTTGTTGTTCACTCATTATTTTTTGGGTAGGTCCCTTTTTTTTCCATACACTGATATAATCATGAAGAGAGAGAGAGAGAGAGAGAGAGAGAGAGAGAGAGAGAGAGAGAAAGAGAGGGTGGATGTGTGCGAGAGTGAGCGAGCGAGCGAGAGAGAGAAAGGGAATCCTATTCTAATTTATCTTATTATCAAATGAGATAAAACACAACCTTTTCTTCTTTTTCTTGTTTTTTTTTTAACGAGTCAAACGAATCGACTCGTTGTCAAGATGCCGTCTTCAATAAACTAAACTAAAACCGCCCAATGAGAACGGAGAACAATTTCATATGTTGCATAATTTCCCATAATTAACTCAACATAAACTAGGAAGCACCAAACACCTTACACGGATTTCCCAGACTTATACTTTTTTTGCTCGTATTTTACGACAGTTCTGTCTTTTGCACGTGAAGAACGAGGCCAGATTATTACATAATGTCCGTAAGCACACCATCAGCATCCACATGGCGTCACCATGCACACTCACATGTACTTAAAAAGCGTTTACAGTTTTCATCTTGGCTCGGAAATCGTCTCTGGACCGCTTCATGCATTGTTCATCGAAGACAAGACAACGTACAGCGCATACGTGGAACATGGAATATGAAATGCATGACTATAATGTGCACATCTGAATTTGTACGACTTTTCTTTGAGTTTTGTGACAGAAGTTGTATTTTATCTGACATTACAGTTCGGATTCACATTGTGTCAAAGTGCATTTCTAAATTTCATACACTTTCTCCTCGTGCTCTTCTCTTTAATTCGTCTAAAATTATTTTTTTTTCCCCTTGTTCTTCATGGAATCCTCTGGAAAACTCCAACATTGACTCCAGTGACAATTCATTCATGCGGCTAACACTAATGAAGATATGAATATTCAACTGAATAAAGGTGAGATTAATGACAGACCAGTGACCATATCGTTTAGTAGGCTACTAAAGTGTTATATCCTAATGCTAATCTGAGAAAGCCAGTGATAATCTCAATCAGGATGAAGATTCACAGCCTCTTACCTCTCAGGAACGTGTCCATCACCATCATTAGATATGTGTGTGTGTGTGTGTGTGTGTGTGTGTGTGTGTGTTTCAGGTAGCTTAATGTTAAGGTGAAAAGAGACACACTGGGTTTTGTTTTGTTTTTTTTAAAAATGACCCCAATCCTGTTAAGCGGGTCTCAGGTGAAACCGACTGAGCGCGCGCATTCCTGGTACTGAGGTACAGGTAAAACCTGTCAGGACACCACAAGCTACATGACACTACGTACATCGCCGAGTTGCTTTAAAAAGCGTGTGTTGTTTTTTTGTGTGTTTTTTGATAAACATAACCACGACTGACTCACTGACTCGGGGTTAAGTCTAAACTGCAAACCTGCGGCCTTCACCGCGCACCTGTCGGCCAGATAAATTACCTGGACCCACAGGTAAGAGACAGCATTAGCGACGCTCATTGACTGACACGCTATTAGCGCAACGCGCATGCGCACGAGTATGGAGGCAGCGCAGCGCGTCATAGGCGGCGCCATTTTGGTGAGGAAACGTTGAGGGAATGGTTTTATTTATTTATTTATTCATTATTTAAAAAAAAAAAAATGTTTTACAAATGCAGCCAGGAGGTAAATTAAGAAAGAGCGAGAGAGAGATAGAGAGAGAGAGAGAGAGAGAGAGAGAGAGAGAGAGAAACAAAGAATTCTTTACAAAAGATAGAAATAAACTTAAGAAAGGTTTATATCAAATAATGTTTACATACGTTTACAGCTTTCTTCATTTTCATATTTTATTTGATATTGTTTTTAGGGTTGTTTTTTTTCTTTCCCTACAACTTGTGTCTTTAAAATTAAAACACAAAGGTTTATTTCCCCACATATTTACATTCATACTTTGCATTCTTGCTGAAAACAAAAACGAAACAATAGAAACCCTCATCGAATTTGTAATGGCTTTAATGGGAATTGTACTGGTTTTAATGGAAACTGTAATGCACTGGTTACCCTGCACCCTGTTCCTGGAGATCTACCTTCCTGAAGGCTTTAACTCCAACCACTTATATACACACCTGACCATCGAATCATCGCCTTAAGAAGTTCTTGATCAACTAAAGCAGGTGTGTTAGATTTCGGTTGGAGATGAAACCTGCAGGAAGGTAGATCTCAGGGAAGAGGTTTGGTGACCACTGCTTTAATGGTCCCTGTTGGTGTCTACTGGTAATTTGTTGCCTTCTCTTGGTGGCATGTTATGTCTAATGGATACCATTAAGGACCTACGTCTTTAATACTACGTCCTACTACGTAATGGAGACATTTGATAATGGTTTTAATGGTTAACAGCAGATGGTCTGTAATATATTTGCAGTGGAAACCATTAGAATTTCTGTGACGGTTTCTATTGTTTTGTTTTTTTTCAGCAGGGCAGGTATCTTGAAAGTGTGCAAAGCAAATGATGTCAGCACAAAACGCAACAGTTCACTTTCAAGTGCAAAGAAATGAATAAAACACGAGTTGGTACGCTGATATAGGAAAATAATCAGCTACAGGGTGGTGTGACGAGGCCTGACTCGATGCCGAGTCACTGTTCCAAAACGTGGCTAAAATGTGTCTCAGATCTCCTGAAGTGTTAAAAGTGTCTTCGCTGCATTTCCCCTTACATTTTTATAATGTGGGTCGTTTCCGATCCCCATCCCCCGCAAAACAATCAAGTGTAAACATCTAAATGGCAATTTTCAGACCAAAATGTTCCTTTAATCTCGTGGCCGTTCTCCAAAACAGCAAATCTGCACATCTACACTTTCCTGAGCATTTGGAAATCCAGTTCATGGAGTACAGTACATGTCACATATTTAATTTATTAAACATTACAGCAGGTAGGACATACACCTGTGTGTTCTCTTTCTCTCTCTCTTGGATTAGGTTTTACTGAATCCCTCTTTCACACACACATCATTCTCAGATATTACTCACCTGTCAAACAATGCAGCTTGATGCAGAGAGTACCTGCAGGACCTGTCCTACAAACCTGTAATCTGCCATTAATTACGGCTGCTACAAGATTATTATAGTTCATGGAAACTAAAACTAAGATTGCAAGAGCATTTTAACAAGTTAAATAAAATGAAAAAAAAAAAAAAATGAAATACCCGGAAACGCTGAAACTATTTTAAGTAGGTGCGAAATTATTTCCATTTTTGTTTATGAATATATACAGTAGTATACTACAATGATCAGCCATAACATTAAAACCACTAACAAGTGAAGTGAATTACAGTGATCATCTCGTTGCAGTGGCACCTCTCAAGTGATATATTAGACAGCGAGTGAACAGTCGGTTCTCAAAGTTGATGTTTTGGAAAAAGGAAAAATGGGTGAGCGTAAGGATCTGAGCGGCTTTGACAAGGGCCAAATTGTGATGGCGAGACGACCGGGTCAGAGCATCTCCAAAATGGCAGGTCTTGTGGGGTGTTCCCGGTATGCAGTGGTTGCTACCTATGAAAAGTGGTCCAAGGAAGGACAAGCGTTGAACTGGCAACAAGGTCATGGAAACCCACGGCTCATTGATGTGCGTGGGGAGCGAAGGCTAGCCCGTCTGATCCGATCACACAGAAGAGCTACTGTAGCACAAACTGCTGAAAAAGCTAACGCTGGCTCTGATAGAAAGGAGTCAGGACACACAGTGCATCACAGCTTGCTGTGTACGGAGCTGCGTAGCTGCAGACTGGTCAGAGTGCCAATACTAACGCGTGTCCACCACTGAAAGTTTCTACAATGGGCACGTGAGCATCAGAACTGGACCATGGAGCAATGGAAGAAGGTAGCCGGGTCGGATGAATCATATTTTCTTTTACATCACGTGGACGACCAGGTGCATGTGCGTGGCTTACCTGGGGAAGAGATGGCACCAGGATGGACTATGTGAAGAAGGCAAGCCAGTGAGACGGAGGAAGTGTGATGCTCTGGGCAATGTTCTGCTGGGAATCCTTGGGTCCTGGCGTTCATGTGGATGTTACTTTGACATGTACCACCTACCTAAACACTGTTACAGACCAAGTACACACCTTCATGGCAACGCTATTCCCTAACGCCAATGGTCTTTTTCAGCAGGATAACCTGTCCTGCCACACTGCAAAAACAGTTCAGGAACGGTTTGAGGAACAGGCCAAAGAGTTCAAGGTCTCAACTCAGCCTCTCAATGATTTTTTAAATGTTCGTTTCCAGAACTAAGAATTGTATTATTTTAGAGATACCTTAAAAAAAGAGATTGTATAAAAATTCAGAAGTTTTTGGTGAAAGTAAGCGATTCTCGGTCATGTTTATTTACAAGACATGTTGGAGACTCTAGCGAATGCTAAGACATCTGGCTTGTGAGAGTATTATGTAAGGAATAAATCACTCCAGGATGGGATGTTGTTGAAAAATAGGAATAATCAACAATGGGGTAGCTTCTACTCCTCTTATACCACAACAGTTTTCTAACGCTAACAGGTTTTTTTACTTATTAACACATAACAACGAGTACTTTTTTTTTTTATCCATTTACAGTTACATTTCATGTTGCGGAACGTCTGTAAAACAAGTCAGTTCCTGTTCTCACTTAAATTATAGCTGCTATAAACAGTTGTACCCTCACCACCCTCGCTTTTTCCCTTCTCTTGTAGTTGATAAGACAAAACAACAACAACAACAACGCAGATTGTCATGTGACCGAGAAACCGCAAAGTGTAAACTCCTCTGTTTTATGCTGGAAATCTTAAAGTTACAGCTTTACCTCTGACTGTTACAAAGTGCTGACACTGGAGACTCCTTCCGAAAGTGTTAAATAAAAAAGTGTCCTCACAGGAAACTTGACCACGTCAGTGATTTCACATGTTTTTAATCTGTTAATGCGGAGCGTACAAGTCCCCGTGTAAGTACTATAGAAACACTAACGTATTAGAACAAGCATGTTAATATAAACATCATTTGCAGCTGGAAGTACGGGCAGAGCTGCTGTTATAGAAGATCAATCAACACCTTCTGACCAATCAGAATCAAGGCTGAGGCATATAGCAGTGATGGCAGTGAGCTTGTTGCTTAAAAGTAGCTAGGGTATCATTATATTGGTCTGCTGAGAGTCATTAAATCAAGCAGGTTTGGGGAAAATCCCTTTACTCACATATCTGAAAAAAAAAAAATTCATGATCATTTACATTTAAAAAAATCTTTTTGCCGTACAAAAGCGATCTGAGATTATGTCGAGTAAAAACGGTTTGGTGAATATCCACTGAACATAATCATAGACATTTACAGTGAGCACTATTTTTTGAGGAAAAAAAAAAAAAGAAAAAGAAAAAATAATAATACTTAAATATTAGTACCAGTGATTTAGTTCATTTTCAGAATTGGAAAGGCATTAATACATTAAAAATAATCAGGCATCTAACTTAAACACTGTTATAAAAATAGCATACGCCCCATAGGGACTGTATTCCTGCTTTGGTGTGTGTGTGTGTGTGTGTGTGTGTGTGTGTATGTGTGCGCGCTCTGTAAAGAAAACAGCGCCTTGGTGTGCTTGTGCAGCAGCAGTGCAGGCTCTCCCCCTTTAATTTATATAAACAACATACAATACAAAACTGCCTTGTTCATTTTCAAATTTTTCAAAATTTCATAATGCCTTTGTGTTTTTTGAAATATTTGTATTTAAAAAAAAAAAAAAAAAAAAAAAAAGAAGCAAAGTTTAAAACACCTTTTTCTTTCACACATTAAGTCTAATCTGGTTTCCGTTCGAGATGACCAGGAGCATCGTTATGTTACATTTGACCAGCAGCGAATCCTCTGCATTCATGTTTAATGGTTGTGTCCCTGGGCCGTTCGCCTCATCATCACCAGACACCATGTCCTCACAGGTTCAGAAGCTGGATGACCAAAGAGAGGTCAGGGGTCACGGACAGGTCGTTCAGTGCCACAGAGTTCGGACCATCTCAGATTTTCTCCACGTAATTCCCAGGGAATAAGCCCTCTTTCCCACGCATCCTGCCGGTCCACCAGCCTGACGGATCTAAAAAAAACAAAAACAAGCAAACGAATGAACAAACTATATTAAAGATGGAAGGATGAAACGAAAGAAAAGTGGTGCTTGATGTGTAAGACCTCAATTAAATAGTTAAATTAAAATAAGTTAATTAAAAGAAATTAAATAGTATCACTATATGACAGATATATCTGGTCGATTTGCTCGCCTTGCTAGATGTTGCGCAATCACTAGCTTCCCCACTTAGCTTCACAGCGTTCTTATTGCACCTAGTGGTCAGAAATGAGAACTGCAACAAGCGCTAATAAATACAGGTCCATTGGGGGAGGATTCACGCTGCCCCATGCTATCTCTATGAACATTGTCACTGGAGGAGGGGGAGGAGTGGACAGGACAGTTAATGACAGGGTTGCCAGATTGGGCTAGTTTATATTAATACGTTGTGGCTGCTAAGATACTGTTTTATACAGTAGCAAATAATCAGAATTAAATATAATGAATTTTCACAAAAACAGTGCTTAAGTGAAGACAGTGTGTCTATGATGTACATCCATCCATCCATTTTCCATACCGCTTATCCAACACAGGGTCATGGGGGAGCCTGGAGCCTATCCCAGGGAACTTGGGGCACAAGGCGGGGGACACCATCACTGGGCATCCATCACTGGGCACAATCGCTCACACACACACACACACTACGGACAATTTGGAAATGCCAATCATCCTACAGCGTATGTCTTCGGACTGGGGGAGGAAACCGGAGTTCCCAGAGGAAACCCCCGAATCACGGGGAGAACATGCAAACTCCACTCACACAAGGTCAGAGGCGGGAAGTGAAACCCCAACCCTGGAGGTGCGAGACAAATGCACTAACCTCTAAACCACCATGCCCCGCTCTATAATGTACAGAACCAAGAAATATTGTAAAGACTGGTAGAGAGAAAGGGGGATTGTAGAGTAATCCATCAGAATTGTGTGGGAAACCAAAGCCAAGAGTCTGAGGAAAAGAACAAAATGTCTCCCTTTTCAGATCCCCATTGAAAATCTGGGCTAGTTTCGTGGTTTTTTGTGTGGTTTTTATTTTTTGAGAAGTAGTTGGGCTGGAAACTTTGCTTTAAACCCGTCAACCCTGCTTAATGACATTCCCTCAAACACAGTTAAACAAAGGTACGTCTTAAACAAGCTGCTAGATTACAATATGCTGGATGTTTATATGTTGTCGCTTCTCAGCTGCCTCGAAAAATCCAGTAGATAGTAGCCTGTAGCATTAGTTAAGTATGATAGCCTATTGACTTCCATGTCGTCCTGCAACACCCAAATCTACGTTCGCGAGCCGGATTGCTGCTAAATAAAATGTCTCTGCCTATGGAATGACTCTAAAGAATCTTATTTTATCTTATATCATTATATCAACTACTGAATATGTTGAACATACAGTATATAGCAGCGTAAAAGGGAAAACTGTAGAAAACCCTCATGGTTCTATATGTTCATCTCGTGAATGCTATTGATTTGCTCCTGTAACTGGACAAATAAAATCTCAGACATTAAATGAGACTATATGGTTTCACCACCAGAGGACAGTATATACACACCCTTTATCCGAGTCTCACCTTCTTTAACGAGGTCTATAACATCACCAGCATCAAAACTGAGCTCGTCCACGTCCTGACCGTTGTACTGATACAGCGCACGACATCGAGGACCCTGCGGTCGCGGCGCAGCTTTGGGCCGGCTGTTGGGGGCCGGAGGAGGACGCTGGCTGATGCTCCTCTTCCGTTGCATTCTTAAAAAGGTGAAAATAAACGTTGAAAAATTCAAAGAAATGGAAAAAAAAAACCACCCCACAATAGAGCGGATTTGCATGAATGTTAATAACAGGCTGGATGGAATGGAAATGCATTAATGCGAAAAAAAAAAGTAGCTAGTACTATATGATGTTATGAGGTCATAATAATAATTAGCATATTTTATGCTGCAGAAGAGCTCCATCTAACAGAAAGAGACTTGATTGTATTTTTTTTTTGGTTAGCATTGATTTTCTTGTAGTTATACTTTATTGAGCTGATTTATATTTTCTAGTGTAAGTGATGTTTGTGGGGGGGGGGGGGAAATGGAACTGAATTTAAAAAAGCTGAGATCTGGGTAATGTTGTTAGCCTCTATTATTATTTTTAATGTGAAGTTCTTCAGTTAAAAAATGATAATAATTTCTAATAGGTGTCATGTGACCTCTATTGTCAATGGAAGGTCCTCACAGGTACAGTAAGACAAGCATGTGTGTGTGTGTGTGTGTGTGTATGTGTGTGTGTGTGTGTGTATGTGTGTGTGTTTAACTCTCACCCAGACATGCCCTGATCAGGTACGTTGAGGAAGTCCAGGTTAGACGTCTGTGTGTGAGGGGCTGCTGTTCCTCGCTTGGATTTCTGAGAATCCAGTTTGGGAAGGGCGGCGTTGGGCGGCCGGTTCCACTTATCCGGTGTGGAGTAGGTCTGCTCCTGCGGCCGTGCGTTCCCACGGGAGAACTGCGCCGCCCCGTTCTGGTAACCTGTAATTAAAAACATAAGCAGATTGTTGTTGTTTTTCGTCCTCCAAACCCCACCCCCCCTCATTTAATTTGCTATTACTGGGTAAACTACAGGGTGTCCCAAAAGTACATCAGGTACTACACTTTTTAGCAAATTGTCTTCCAAAACTTTTGATACTTTTTTCTTTTCTTCAGACAGCCTTTAAGAACACCTTTGACAAAAGAAGAACGTATTGAAATCATTCTCATGGCTGGATCGGGAAGCTGTCTGAAGGTTGCGATTTTTTTCACACACACGACGCTGCCGCCAAACTTATCGACAATTTCAAAAATACTGGAAGTTTTACGGACCAACCCGAGAAGTGGACGTCCACCAACATCCTCTGAAGAAGCCACGACCGACGTGGTGCTGGTGTACATAGTCCCTTATGTACGGAGACTTTTGGGACACCCTGTATTCTAATAATATGCTTTTTTTTTTTGTTTTTTTTTTTAAACTTACTTGTTTTTAAAACCGTATACACACATCTTCCTATTTGTACTGTAAGGAATAAAATTCTCAGGGTGTTCTGTTATGGGAAAATAATCAACAGCTAGATGGTGTGATGCAGCCCAGCGCAAGACTCTTTACCACCCGCAAAGTCGATCAGTATCCTGGAGTGTCGTATTACTCTAATACCACCGCGATTAAACTGTTTTTATAGTTCCACTTCCTGTTGTGGGACGTCCACGAGGCAAGTTAGTATATGTTATCACTTACGTTATCGCAGCTATAAACAGTCATTTCCTCACCAGACTCTCTTTTTTTCCTCTCTTTCGAAGTTAGTAAGATTTTTTTTAAAAAAACAAACAGAGAAACCGTAAAACTGTAAACTCGTCTGTCTGGAAAACTTTCCTATGCGGGAAAACGTCTCGTTACAGAACTTTCCATAAACGTGAAATGAACGTCTCCTTCACTAGTGCAACAATTCCACATGCTTAAATCAGTTTATGTGGGCGTACAGGTCCCGGTATAAGCTGCTACTAGAGAAACAATCACATCTTACTATGAGTGCGTTCATTAACAAACCTGTGAGAAAGTGGGAGGATAAATTAAAAAGAAAAAAAAGAAGAATCAGGAAGCAAACATGAAGGTAAAGGAAAAGATGATGGAAGAGGTGAAGGAGAAAAACACAGGGATGAGAAGGAGACGAGAATGCGAAGAAAATGTAGAAGACGTGGATGAGGAGAAGAAGAAGGAGGAGGAGGAGAATGAGAGGACGAGAAGAAGAAAAACAAGAAGAGGAAGAGAAGAAGTAGATGAGAACAAAACGAACTATAGAAACTTTGGAAAGGTTTACATGTTAGAACATTAATATTCAGTAAGCCTGTGGTTTGCAGCTGCACTACTGTCCGAGCTTCTGTTATAGAAGATTAATCAACACCTTCTGACCGATCAAGAATTCAACAGCGCTGTGGTATAAACAGAAAAGAAATATAAAGAAGAAAAAAAACCCACACCTCTATTGGGGGCCGGTCGTCTCCCTCCTTGACTGGGCTGCATGCTTTTTCTCGTCGGTTCTGTAACGAGATATAATATAAAACATTCAACAGTTACCCTTTTCCGTGTTGACTTAGCGCGTTTTTGCGCGTACAGACCCCCGTACAAAAGCAGTCCAACACTGCGTCACTCACTTGCAGTCTTGGGTAGTCCGTCTCCTATACTGATATTGAGAGTTTTTCCTGCAGGTTTGATCTGAGCCACGTCTCCCTGTCCCCTAGAAAACATCAGCATGCGGTTCCCTCCTCCTCCCCATCCCTCCTTCTTCACATGAAACTCCAACCTGTACAGATGACACACTCGGATTAAAGCATTCGATAACGTTAATAACGAGGGAGAAACCTCGTGAGAATTCCAGCTGCTCGTGCGACTTGACTGTATAGAGAAACAGTTCAAAAACGGGACATCGAAGGATCCTGGAGCTGTGAGACAGCGACGCTACCAAGTGCGCCACGCTGTATATGATTTCCAATACAGACAGTATAGCGTGTGAGGTGCTTTTTAGGGGAAAAGGTACGGTGCTGAGCAGTTCTGCTTTGTCTCTGGGCGGAGCTCGTTTTCAGTATGGAAAGACGTAAACAGAATTCAGTGCGTGTCAACATGTTGTTTTTATAATCGCAGCGTTATTAAAGTATCTTTGAAAACGTATAATTATTATGTGTCCAGTAAGAAAGGATAGGCTCACGAGCCAAAACATACTGTACAAACTCATCTGTGAAACATGGTGGTGGTAGTGTCATGGCTTGGGGTTGCTTGGCTGCTTCTGGAACAGGATCACTAATCATTATTGATGATGATGTAACTCCTGATGGTAGCAGCAGGATGAACTCAGAGGTTTACAGGAGCATTATGTCCGCCAATTTACAGAGAAATGATCGGCTCACGATCCAAAACATACAAGCCCATCTGTGAAACACGGTGGAGGTAGTGAAACTCTCTAAAAATAAACAAAAAATTACATACTGCACCTTTAACCTCTTCACCCAGCTTCATGTGAGGATTTTGGGGGAAACTGTAGATCTGTGCGTACGTGTGTGTGTGTGTGTGTGTGTGTGTGTGTGTATACCTGTCACTGAAGGACAATGTGAGTTTGCTCTTGGTCTGCTCCTCATAGCGCTTAGACAGCAAGCTCAGAAACTCAGTCTTAAACAAGGACTCCAGCAGGCTGTCGTACTGAGCCTCGTGCAGGATGAAGAAGTCATCCTGCCTTGTGCTAGAGCAAAAAAAAAAAACATCAATAAATACAGTGAAAGATAAGAGACGCGGATGTGGATGTGGACGTGGACGCGTCTTAATTCAGATCACAAATAAACAGCCTCACGGAATGAGATGGAGGTTATCAATGAAAAATAAAACAGCTCCAAGATTCATGAAATGATGGAGATTAAATCTGGTATAGCAGATTAAAAAAAAACATGAGCAGTGTGTAAATAGTGCTAGGAGCCGTGGGTAGCTTAACGTTATTCTTGATGTGCTGTTATGTTAAATCACAGTTAAAAAAAGAAATAAATATATATATATATATATACACTGAGAGATTTAACCCTGCATTTTTTCCTCTATGATTAGTGTAGAATTAATATTTAAATTAAAATCACTAAACATCTGTGTAAAGTTTCCTTTTTTAAGATTCTATTATAAGATTATATTGTGGAACTGAGCGCAACAGCACCACCGGTGGTCATAAGAAGAACATACAGGTTGGTGTGAAGAAGTGAGGCTGAGCCTGGGGCTGATTTCTTTCTAACCCAAGCGCAGTAGTTTCATGCCAGGTGACTACACAGAGCGACACGCCCCCTCGATTTGACCTCCATTTTGGGCTGGGTGGGTTTTTTTTTCTTTTTCTTCACACTGTATCATCAATGGGGTGAATTATTTACTTGACCATCCTTCCAATCAAAGATCAAACGTTTTTGAAACTTCATTAAAGCGAAAGTACAGGAACATTAACGACCTTCTGTTCATGGAAACATTCGTCTAAAAAAGAAAATCACAACCACATCTGTGCGAGAGAGGTCACTGCTGAGGATATTTTAACCCACATTCTGTTCATCTAGAATTTTCACACACTGAAGAAAAACCCCAAGCTCATGCACTGAGCATAAGCCCACTGATGCGCGGTGGCTCCACTTTGGTCTGGTGGGCAAGAAGCAAACGCTTTGCAGAAATGAGTCAGTGTGGTGTATTTAAAGGAAGTTTCCTAACCTCAGTGAAACGGAGCGTATGGTCCCGATTTCGAGTTTTCTCTTCAGCACTTCTTTGATCTGGCCTTTCTCCGGACCCTTCTTGACTTTTTCACGTCCGATCAGGTAGATGCCCTTAGGTGTCAGGATCAGATCCCTTTTAATTGACTGGAAAAAAACGGACAGAGAGAATGTTGTGTGTGTGTGTGTGTGTGTGTGTGTGTAGAGATAAACACAATCATAGAAACATTCATCCATCCATACACAGGGTCGCGGGTCGAGCCTGGAGCCTATCCCAGGACTCGGGTTCACAAGGCGCGGGACAACCCATCACAGGGTACAATCGCACACACATTCACACACTACGGACAATTTAGAAATGCATTATGCATTAATTAGAAAAAATAAATAACAACACATATAATACGATACAGTTTGATTTAATAGCCTCTGATCGAACGTTGTTCAGAATCTGGGGTAGGCTTTATATTGTTCACGATGTAGAGAAAGACTGTTTTATTCATTTAGAACGAATAATATTTGCTTTACGATTGTTGCGTCGATTCGTTTCAATCTCTGCCCCTAGTTACAGCTGACGTTAAGACCTTACCTTAAACCTGCGGTCGTATTTGTTCACAGAGTCAGCAAAGTCGACTCGCTCTCTCTTGGCCAGGAACTGACGCAGTTCAGGCCTCTCCTCCATGCCCAGGTAATCGCCGACGAAGTTCCTGTTAATGCTATTCCTGCGTCGCTCCTTCGAGTTATAGAGAATGTCCGAAGCTAGGAACGGAGTGCACAGAGATAAAGAGAAATAAGAGATCCTTTCATAGTATAACATATAGATTTAAACGATTTCTTTCAGAAGTGAAGCTAGTCTCGTTGTGCAGAGGAAGAGGAAGTGAAATAATCACTGTGTTACCCAAGTACCCAAGTTTGGTTTTTAAGGCTCTGTACTTTACTTGAGTTTCTTTCAATGAATACTTTGGTGAGTCTCTACTGGTAATTTGTTGCCTTCTATTGGTGGCATGTTATGTTATGTCTAGTGGATACCATTAAGGACCAATAACGGGAATGGTTTTTAATGGTTAATGAGTATTGAGTCTTTTATTAGTCACATACATTACAGCAGAGTGAAATTCTTCTTTTCGGATATCCCAGCATGTTAGGAAGTTGGGGTCAGAGTGCAGGGTCAGACATGATACAGCGCCCCTGGAGTAGAGAGGGTTAAGGGCCTTGCTCACGGGCCCAAAAGTGGCAGCTTGGCAGTGCTGGGGCTTGACCCAGGGCCTTAACCATTAAGCCACCACTGCCCCCTTAGCTGATGGGTTGTAATGGTATTTCTAGTGGAAACTATTAGAATTTCTGTGATGGTTTCTATTGTTTTGGGTTTGTTTGTTTTATTCAGCAGGGATGTATTTTCATATTTTAATTAATGTAAATGTAAGCGTTTAGGGAAGAATTTTATTGTTCACCGGAGGGTTTATTTAGAGTAATGTTCACACTTTTACTTGAGTAAAGAATTCGGGTGCTTTTAACACCTCAGTCAGTGTGTGTTGAGCAGGTCTCAGGGTCAGAGCTGGAGTATTTTTAAAGCATACGCTAATATTCCACAGGGAGCTATGCTAGGTCCTCTAGGTTTTTTTTCCTCGTACGTTGCTCCTGGGCATGAAATCGGGGCTTTTAAAATGACACAGGTGACACGTTATTGTGCACATGATTCAACACTGCGAGTCCTTCACCTGCTTGGACGGACGATACGTACATCGTAAATGGAGATCAAAGACACTTACATTTCATTTTGAATCAGGACAAACATTCAAACTGATTCGAATGGCAGGAAATGAAATGTGTTATCTAAGATTTCTTCACACTTAGCAAAAAAATATAATAAAAAATGTTTGTCTGGTTAAGGATTAAACTTTTTAAAATCTCTTCTCCAGGTTAAAGATTCCCTTCTGCACAGCACGTTGAAGGTTTTCCCTCAGAGGACTTCACTGCTTTCTAAGACCTTGTTTAAGTCTAAGTTCCTTTTGTGTTTAAGTCATTGGTTATTTTTATGTTTAATTTGTCTTTAAAGTTCTCTTTCTTTCCTGGAAAACACCTTCACCTGGTGAAACGTGTCGTGTTAATACATTATCACGATTCGTCGTAGTGGTATTTCTTTTTCGTCACAAGTCTCTTCGCTCTACACGTATGACTCGACTCGTAAGCGACTTCATTGCTCGCTGATGAGTCAAATCACACTTGATATACAGGAAAAGCACTAACTCTGGAGCTTGCTGACCCCTTGGGTTTACATGTTGCATTTCTGCAAAATGCAAACACGTCTGCAGGCTGTTCTTGAGGAACTATGCATGGTTTCATTGGCTGTCACCCGTGTGAGTTTATCTGTGCAAGCTGCAGGTTGAATCATTAGCATATCTGGGTGAAATAGTCCCACAGTGACACTTTAACATCCTGTGTTTGTTCGATGGTTTATGCACTATTAAGCTCTCGTACCCTCCTCTCTCATCTGCTCGTACTTCCTCCTGGCGATGTACTTCCTCCAGGCTTTCTGGATGGTCCTGGCGAACGTGTCAAACTTCCTCTCCCGCATCTCCTCCAGCAGAAACAGCTGAGAGCGAGAGAGTAAAGAGTTTAGCAGGTAAAAAGCAGAGGATCTACAGTAGTTAAAACCGGGTCTACGTTACAGTACACTACAGAACGTTCCAGCTAAATGTACTTTTTATTTTACTTTATTAACCTAGCCGATGAGTTCTAGCGCCTTTCCAATGACAGACGCAGCTTTGTATTTATTATTATACAATAATCGTCTCCGGTGGACCGCGGTCCAGATGTTCACCCAACAAACTAGTTCGGTAGAACGCGTTAACGTATGAAAACACGGTCTACAATTCAGCGGTTTTAATTTCTAAACCTAAACCGCTGCAGGTTCTGTAGCATATCCTCTATTGCAGTTTATCCAATCACGTGCGTTTATGCAAATTATTTCGATTTCACGATCTTAAATGGTGAGATTAAATAATGAACAGGCCGTGAACAAAGCCAAAAAGCTGCCAGGTATCATGTAACCAGGTATATTTTCTGTGGTTAAAAAAAATAAAGAATAAAAGATCTGAAATAACATGTAAAATCCCACACTCGTACCGACTCTGGGTTTTTGACGAAGATCTTAGTGCGTCCCATCTGGTATTGATCGTTGTCCATGTTTACGGAGCGCAGCAGATGCAGGACGCCCTGCTGTTCGCTTCCACGCCAGTGCGGGTACGTCTCCGGGGTCAGGATGGCGTACCTGACACACACACACACACACACACACACACACACACACACACACACACCTGCTGTTAAAACACCTGAACATACAGCACTCATACTGTAACACTCATCCTACTAACACTATAGTGCAATAAATAACATTTAGTGTGAAATACGTCTTACATTCTGCATTTAAATGCAAAACTCCACCCTGAACAAGTCGCTTATTAACCTTCATCATTCACTTGTGATCTTCAACGGCATCCGAGATTTATTTTGTAATAAAATTCTAAGCTGACTTTTTTTTTTTTTTTTTTTTTTACTTTAAACTTCTTTCATTATTCATTAGAATATGTTGCTCTGTTTTCACTTCAGGTAGCTGTTTCCTACATGATCCACAATGCCGTTCGACTACCTGCTTCATCTCTACCTACTGAGAACGATGCAGCGGCGCTTTAGTCCTTTAGTCTGTCCAGCTCTCTTCGAAGCTTTACCTTTAAACCCAACACAACTGTCAACTCCATCACACTCGCTGACCGGCCTAGCCGAGTCCCTGCTGGAACGCAGAGTCGTATAGCCGCGTTGCATTCTGGGACATTATACTTCTACACTGGGATTCTCATTAATATGACTTTGAACATCGCTGGAAAACGGTGAGTGACGAAAGAAACTTTTTTCTTTTCAGTTAACAGAGATTTAAGTAAAAAAAAGATTTTTTAACATTATCGTTTGGATGTATTTCCTTCTATTCGATGTCGTCGTGTCTGCACTAGCAATGACAATGTCCCCCTGTGACATCAGCGCGGCAAAAACTGAAGTTGGTCAATATTGTAGCTGTGATTTTTTTTATGTATGCTTTTGTTTTATGTATCTTTTTATTTGTGTTTACTATATTGTGTTCATTTTTTTTGTTCAGAACGTTCAGGCTAAATGTACTTTTTATTTTACTTTTATTTATTATTATACAATAATCGTCTCCGGTGGACCGCGGTCCAGATGTTCACCCAAGAAACTAATTCGATAGAACGGATTAACATATGAAAACACGGTCTATAGTTCAGCGGTTTTAATTTCTAAACCTAAACCGTTGCAGCTTCTGTAGCATATCCTCTATTGCAGTTTATCCAATCACGTGCGTTTATGTAAATTATTTCGATGAAGGCAGCTCATCAGACCAGAGACTAGCTACAGGGCTATAGACATATAGTGTTTACTTTTTTTTTGGTCAATTTTTGCTGATAATTTACTGTTTGATTTCTGTATCTCATTCTTATACCGTGGTTCATTTGGCGTCTGGAACGATACAGTTTTCCTTCCTGAGTCAAATATCTGTCTGTCGAATTATTTCCTGCTTAAACTTGTTAAGAAATAAACACTTACGAAGTATTATTTACAATGATAAAGAGTATAAACAGAGCTGCGTCGTTAGCACACATTGCATGAGTAACTCACCTCTGTAGAAACTTATGGAAAACTCGTCGGTAGGCGAAGCCGGCTCTCCGCACCCTGATGTTCTCACGCAAACCCAAATACTCCACCTGATGTCTCGCCCTGAACACAACAATCATGATGAGCGTCAGAAGGAGAGAACGAGAGAACAGAGACCTCTGACATCTTTGAGCTTTTAGATAACAAGCAAATGACAGAACAAGGGGGAGGGGGGACAGGACCAAAACCTAAACGAAAACGAATACGAGTACACTGCGCTTGTCCACTTGGGCGGCTGTGGTTCAGGTGGTAGAGCGGGTTGTCCACTAATCGTAGGGTTGGCGGTTCGATTCCCGGCCCACGTGACTCCACATGCCGAAGTGTCCTTGGGCAAGACACTGAACCCCAAGTTGCTCTGTATTAATTAACTGTATTAATCAACCCTAATGTAAAGCCTCACCGGATTATCCATGACAAAATCCAAAAGGACCTGAGTTGTACCAGGATAAGACTAGCGCTGTGAGTAAAGCAGGACTCGTTCTGAGACTTACCGGCTCTCCTCCCAGTCTTTGGGCCTCTTGGTCTCGTTAGGTTTGATGCAGCGGATATAGTGTGGAGTGCATTTCATCAGAGTTTCCACCAGCTCGTTAGCCTGCCTCTGTGGACCAGAGTTCTACATCAACAATCTACTTTCAAATAACACCAAATTTTTTTTTAAAAAAGCAACAAAAAAAAAGCACAGAGATATTCATCTCAACCACCGAAAAAGAACTCACAGGAAACCAATGTTACTTGTGATGAAATTCGTAAGTAATTAGCATTGACGTTGGAGTCCAGGACATTCGGATTTTAAAACGAAACGTTGGTTAATAAGTAACTGGACGATCCAACATGATGTTCTGTGCTTAAAATACTTTGTCTTTTGCCATCATAAATATTCCCGCTGTAAGATGAGCTGCAAGCCATTGCTTTTCAAGACGTTTGGTTAATCTAAGTGTATTTAAGAAACTTTGGAATGTGACGTACCATGCAATCGGGTAACTGTTGGAAATGTTGATATGATTGTGACAGGATGTTAATATTCACTTCATAGATCCATCCATCTATCTTCCATACTGCTTATCCTCCACAGGGTCATGGGGGAGCCTGGAGCCTATCCCAGGGAACTTGGGGCACAAGACGGGGGACACCCTGGACGGGGTGCCAGCCCATCGCATGGCACAAACGCACACATATTCACACATTACGGACAATTTGGAAATGCCAATCAGCCTACAGCGTATGTCTTCGGACTGGAGGAGGAAACCGGAGTTCCCGGAGGAAACGCCCGAATCACGGGGAGAACATGTAAACTCCACTCACACAAGGTCAGAGGCGGGAAGTGAAACCCCAACCCTGGAGGTGCGAGGCAAACGTGCTAAACCACCACGCCCCGCTCTATGATGTACAGAACCAAGAAATATTGGAAAGACTGGTAGAGGGAAAGGGGTTATTGTAGAGTAATCCATCAGAAATGTGTGGGAAACCAAAGCCGAGAGTCTGAGGAAAAGAACAAAATGTCTCCCTTTTCAGATCCCCATTGAAAATCTGGGCTAGTTTCGGGGTCTTATGTGTGGTTTGTTTTGGGCTGGAAACCTGTCAACCCTGCTTAATGATATTCCCTCAAACACAGTTAAACAAATGTACGTCTTAACGTATTCAGAGATTTAGTCTTTGGACTTGGGGAGGAAACCGGAGCACCCGTAGGAAACCCCCGAAGAACAGGGAGAACATGCGAACTCCGTGCACAGAGGGCAGAAGTGGGATTCGAACCCGCAACCCCGGAGGTGCGAGGCAAACGTTCTATTCAGTACTCTCATTGGTTCCTGACTTGGAGTTTAAAAAAAACAAAAACAAGTTGATTGTTGCTCTTACTTTAATTTTGGAGCCCGCGGTGGTCGGTCTGCCTTTTTTGTCAGTGTTGAGGTTTTCAGGAAACAGGCTGCGGATGAAGTTACTGCGAACAGGAACGGTTTGCGTCAGCCTCCGATTTGAAACCATGTCTGATCATTACACGTCCGTCAGAAGATCAATTCTAATGAATATACAGTATATATACTTACTGTTCGCTGCTCTGCATCAGCGCAATGAGGTCGGTAAAAAGCACGTCTCGGTTTCTCTCACAGAAACCGTTGACATCGTATGACACCTGATTCGAGATTCGAGAGTAAATGTACAATTCAGTTTTTTTTTTTTTAAAAATAAAAATTTAGACCAGTGGTGGGCAATCTTATCCGGAAAGGGCCGTGGGTGTGGGTGCAGGTTTTCATTCCAACCAAGCAGAAGCCAAACCTGAGTCTATTGGAAGCCAAGATCAACTGATTAAACAGGTGGAACCAGGTGTTTAATCAGCTGCTTGATTGGAATGAAAACCTGCACCCACACCGGACCTTTCCGGATAAGATTGGACACACCCGATTTAGACAAAAATTTTATATTATTTTAGATTTTGTAACATCCAAACAAAACCTTGTCATCTGATTGTCAGTATATATGCATAAGACATTGTAACTGTTATCAATTCTTAACAGTGATGCTAAATAACGTGGAAATAATCAAAGAAAATATATCTATATATATATATATTTTTAATGAAATACATAGGGGAAAAAAATTATTTACACCCCAATTTACCAAAACTCTTGGCGATTACAGCTTCGAGACATCTACGGTAAGGAGTAATTCACATTTTTGCAGCATTGTGGTTTGGTTTTGGCTCATTGGCTAATCGTCTTCAATTCCCCAAGGCTACGAGGGTTCCTCTGATCGACTCGCACTCCGCCATAACTTTTCAATGGCATTCAAGTCAGGAGAGTAGCAAGGCCTTCTTGGCTTATTTTGTCTGTAGGTTTGGGATCATGTCCATCTTCTTCCCAGATTCTGTTTCTTGGCTGATGAGATTAAATTAATCTAATAATCTAATATGTGTAATATAATGACACAAAAACTGTAAGCAAAGACTTCTGTCTAATCCCTACGCTTTTATTTTTGGGGGTGTAACTATTGGAATATTGAAGTCACGTTATATTGTTGTATTCTTTGAAGCTTGAAACATCAAACTGCCCTTAGACTTCTATTATAAGCATTTTTTTCCCCCCAGTTAAACAGTAAAAAGTTTTCAGTTGGTTTTTTTCAGTACAGGAAAACGTGTCGAAACGATCGTCTTTACTATGTGCTACATTTGCAGTAGACAGAAATTCTGTCGACAAACGTTAGCGTATTCCCGTGTTTTCCCCGTTCATAAAGGTCGGAGTCGCGCACCTTGCCTGCATAGTGGTGGATAATAAAGCCAGAGTTAAAGTTGTTAAAGTGCTCGTGCGTGCCCACTGCAGCCTGCAGCTTCTGCAGTAAAGTGCTGTCGGCCCCCTCGCCCTTGGCGTACATGGTGGCACACACGTCGTCCAGGATGCTCATTATACCCGGCGGGTTCTGGGTAGGAAGTGACAGACGCGAGAGGAAGAAAAGAGGAGTAGAACATGAACACTTAAAATATCGTACACTCCGCAATCCGCACATATCGGCGCTACTGTACACGTACGCAATCATTTCTGCAGATGTTTGCGTTGTGTCTGTTCTGTGGCAAGAAAGCAAGCGAAGAGGAAGTACAATCGAGAATACTGACGACTTTTGCTTTAGAAATACACAATATTTGCTCAGAACGTTACAAAACGTTACTGAGAAAACTACAAAAAAATAGTACAAAAATAGAGTAGTATAAAATTTTTAAATTAAACACACCCCTGACAAATTCCTGATGGCTTTAGCAACTGATTAGCAACATATTTTATTACATTTCTATTATTTACATTCAAAGATGCATCGTGGTACTGAAATAACATGCGTTGCTTTCGGATTTTGGGATTTTGCAGTGGACTATAAATAATAAATAAAAAATTATGTGTGTGTGTATATATATATATATATATATATATAGTTTTACTCTCATTGGTTCCTGACGTTTTGGACACCCTGTGCAGGAAATTTATCTAATAATTTGTCTACTTAGATTTTGGCCAAGACTACAGACTGACTGGCTGCAACCCAAATAATGCACTATGTGGTAGAGAGGGAACCAGTTCAAACATGACCTGAACAAACTAATAAAAAAGAGAGAGAGAGAGAGAGAGAGAGAGAAAACGAGAAGCTGACGAGAAAACCGTTTCTAACGGCTACCCTGTATAACGTAAGTTCGAACAGGAACTCACTTGTTTCACAGACGTTTGACATTAAACGTAACTATAAAAGCATGTTAGTACGTAAAAAATTTGTACTCGTTGCCAAATCGCTGGGTTTAGGAGGAATAAAACACTTCAGGATGAGCAGTTTTAGGAAAACGATCAACTTCAGGGTAACAGTAACTCTGCTTTGTGGGGTTGATTATTTTCCTCTAACAGCACGCCTTGGTCGTGTTTTATTTCTTACATACTTGAAGAGAAATTATGTATTTCAGTTGCAGTTCTCCTTTCCTGTCAGTTTCTTTGAGATTCGAACTCATCATATGAACAATTAGCGCGCACGCACACACACACACACACACACACACACACACTACAGTTCTTCTTTCTAAATCATCTGCATCGTTCCTCATTAAATGCACACGTAATTTCTCACACATACTGTATTTACTTAGGCTCAGGATAAAATATACATCCAGCTGTATATCCTGAGAGCTTACCAGTTTATTTTCAATGAGATCACACACTATTTTGTTGTTAAAGTAGTCAATAGGAGTCCACTTGATCCCCTCCTGGACGTATTCTTCCTGGTGGTGGGGGGGAAAAGTGAGAATATGAAAGAATAATCGTAAAATTCATGAAGGTGGCCTGTCTGCGCTGAGCTACGTGCTGTTGGGCTGTGTAAAGTGAAAGGTAAGCGTGGCGTGTACCTGCTCTGCCTTCAGGGTCAGCTCGATGAAGATCTGCTGCAGTTTCTCGTTCACAAAGTTTATACAGAACTGCTCGAACCCGTTCCTCTGCAGAAACAATCAGAGCGTTCGGTCAGGTCCGAATCGCGCATTATCACGACGCAGAGACCGAAATAAAAACATCGGGTCACCTGAAAAATCTCGAAGCCGTAAATATCCAGAACTCCGACGCTGAGCTCTTCGATGGGCTTCTGCATGGCTTTGTTCACGGCCTGTTCATTAGAGTGGGGGAAAAAAGAAACGATAAATTATTCTCTATTTCAAAACATGCAGTATATACATATACGTTTAAAAAAAATTAACTACATGAGAAACAGCAGGTTCATGTTAACGAGCTTGTTCTAACAACTCATAACACTTCACATAAACTGACTAAAAACGTGTGTAATTGTCTATATGGTGAAGTTTTTTTGTAAGGAGATGTTTATTTGGCATTTGTGGAAGGAGTCTCCAGTATCAGCGCTTTTCTAACAGTCAGGGATTGCTGTGTGACACACTGCATGTGTGTGTGTGTGTGTGTGTGTGTATTATTGTATGAATATGTCAGCCTTAAGCTTGTCTATAAGGCAGCGCGCTCCAAAACAATGACAAAATTCGCATTCAAAATGTACACTCTCTCTACCACCGATACGGATCAACGATTCTGATGACATCATTCTGCACTTCAGCTTCTCATCAGATTTTCTGTCCAATCAAACGCTCTCTAGAATCTGAAGTGTCCCGCCCCCGACATTATAAAAATCCGCGGTACTAACTCTCAAGTACGGCTTAGCTCGGGCCGTGAGGTAAGCTAAAAGCTATTGGCTATTTAAAAAGAGGGAGGAGTCACGCCATATGTCCCGCCCTGACTTCCTGTTTCAGTGGAAATTACGTCGACACATCGAATAACGCTGAGAGTTTCAAGGCACTTCATGGGAACTTTAAGAGAAAGAAAGAAAAAAAAAAGACCAGCTGGTGAAGGGACAGGAACTAACTTGTTTTGCAAAAGTTCCAGAACATTAAAAAAAAAAAAAAAAAAAAAGCGTGAAATGTTGTTTAATTAATAAAACATTATAACTGTGATGTGAGGTTAAACGGTCATAAAACGCTCCAAAGTTTTATTTCTTCCTTTTTTTTCACTTGTCTGCCGCAAACACAAGAAGTTGTGTCGGAAAGGCTTTAACTGAGAATATACGTGCACGAGGTTTTGTAGTAAATCCAGACCTCCACCAGGTAGTCGAAGAGGCGAGCGTAGAGGGCCTTGGCGAGAGCGTCACGTGTGTAGCACGCCTGCTCCTGATTCAGCGTCACGTCGATGGACTCGGATTTGCCGCCCCACTTGGAGTCCATCTTCCGGCTGGTGAGTTTCTCCTGCAGCCGGCTCTGATCGATGCCCAGCAGGTAGGCGGGGAAGGCCAGCACTGAGCAATACAGAGAGCATTTAACAACGTACAGATTACGTTCCGATACATTTGCGAACATATTCAATGGGAAAAATAACCTTTACGTAGAAAAAGTGTTCATGCTGAGTGAACCTGCAAGGATTTTTTTTGGTTTGTTCTGAGATTTGAGATACATATCCGTGTATATTTCAGTTATCCGGGCTATCATAGGCACAGACTCACTGAAACTGGTCATTTTTATTTTTTCTATTCTTCCACTGTCTAGTTTGGGTGAATCTGTACCCATGATAGGCTCAGATTCATGTTCTTGGCTAACAGGAGTGGAACCCGGTGTGGTCTTCTACTGTTGTAGCCCATCCACCTCAAGGTTCGATGTTTTCGGAGGTGCTTTTCTGCTCACCACGGATGTAAAGAGTGATTATTTGAGTTACTATATCATTTCCTGGCAGCTCGAACCAGTCTGGCCATTTTCCTCTGACTCCACTCCATTCCTTGTGTGTGAAAATCAACAAGATTCTGAAATACTCAAATCAGCCATCAACACCCATGCCATGGTTAAAGTCACAGAGATCACACTTTTCCCCATTCTGATGTTCGATGTGAAGTTTAACGGAGGCTCATGACCTGTATCTGCATGCCACATGATTGGCTGATTAGGTAACTGCATAAATGTGCAGGTGTACATGTGGTCCTGTTAGTGGACGGTGAGTATATATATATAAAGCGATTGTGAAAAATCATCAATAATAAGCCTCAACTGAGTAATGCATGTGATTAGATTGAGTATCTGTTCAAATAAAAACGGTTCTTGGTCCAGACTCAGACGTCAAGACCTGAAAGCGTCCTTATTCGGACCCATAAGAAGGTGTCGGAATAAAGAAACAAGCGCGTGCTCGTGTCCACACTTACGGTCTGTGCTCTCCACCTGGCCGTAGTTTCCCACCTCGATGAAGCTGATGTTGCCCAGGTGTAAGATTCCAGCTACAATCTGCTGGACCTGTATCTGATTCTCTTCGGGGATCCCAATCACCTGCATGGCTTCCTGCAACACACACACACCCACACACATGGTCAATGTGTTGAACACATTATTGTTTCTATAGTAACAGCTAATTGGCAAGGATTTGCATGACAAACGCAACATCCAACACATAATATTAAACTAATAATACACTTTTTATTTCTTTTCTTGTTTTATCAAATAAAAATAACCGATATGGTGAAGTTTTCTGCAAGATGTTTAATTGACATTCATGGAAGGAGTCTCCAGTGTCAGAACCTTAACAGTCAATACATTTTCCAGCATGGTGAGTTTTGCTGTTTTCTCTGTAACATGACTCGTCTTAAGAGAATTTGACAAATGTAAATATAAACTGCTAAAAAAATAAAAATAAAAAAAAAATAAAAAAGTGTCATTTTTAAAACATTCATATCCAGTTATTTTCACAGACATGAGGAATAAAACACTTCAGGACATGCTGCTACTGGAAAATCATCAACTTTGGGCGCTCCGCTTCATCACACCACACCGCCGTCGATTGTTTTCCCATAGCAGCACAACCCCCGAGTGTTTTATTCCTTATTAATCGTGTTGTTAAAAGTGCAGGACGAGACGAATGACGCACCATCGTCTCGTGGAAGTCGCTGCTGTCGTTGGTGCCGTCCACTTTGTAGGTTCCCGACTGGTTTAAGTAGCTGTAATAGTCAGGGGTCATGATCCCTAAAGCTTCCTTCTGCTGGGCCGAAGAGCCTTCGATCAACTGGAACCAAAAACGGGTGAGAGATTATTAAAGATTACAGGTCAAAAGTTTGCGCACCCTTAGGATGAAATGAAAACGACAAAAAAAAAAAAAAAAAAAAAAAAGTCATTGATATAAACAAGATATTTAACATGTTTGGTTTCTCTGATGTTGCTAACCAACATTACTAACCAACAACATGATGACATTGGTAAAACATGATGATATTGCTTTGAAAATTTGCATCTCACTTTCTGAATGTGGATTATGAATGTGGAAATAATTATTATTTTTTTAAACTTGTGAAAATGTGCAAAAATGTGTCACGGTTAAGGCCCTGGGTTACTGATCGGAAGGTCGGGGGTTTAAGACCCGGTGCTGCCAAGCTGCCACTGTTGGGTCCTTGAGCAAGGCCCTTAACCCTCTCTGCTCCAGGGGCGCTGTATCATGGCTGACCATGCGCTCTGACCCCAACTTCCTGGCATGCTGGGCTTGCACCCCCAGGATCTAAGGCTCGAAACATTATGTGTTGAGAACAAGATAACGATCTAGAGATAAACATCTAGATGTAGATCATTGTCCCGCTGCACCTTACCTTTCATTTTTAGCTTCCTGAAAATCCTTATTTATATGTACAGCAGATCAAATGTAAAATAGATGTACATTTTCCTTTTGTTTAATTATAAATGACTGGAGAGGGAAAACGCTTGCTTTCAATTGTACTGATAAATAATTACAAAAAATGAACCTTATCGTTAATATGCAGCGTTAAAAACAAAAAACATATCAGGGGTCAAACGCCATAAGCCACAATGTCTCCGTCTCTGTTTGAGATTTCTAGCTAGAAATATATCCACAACGGCATGAGAAGTGTGTGTTGCCTGGCAGCATGACTAAAATGATTTGCTTGGATATTTATATTTACAGTTTACACCCTCTACAGACTGATATTGGATTGCGAAGGCATGTTTCATGCTCTTATATTCAAACACAGGGATCAGGGATGCAAACCTTTCGCCCTCGACCGTATTAATAAAATAATAAATGAACAGGTTGAAAAGTTGTGAAACAGAGCGAGAAGTTAAGTGTAAAGAAAAGAAATGAATTAGAAATGACTACGCACTGGCGAGACTTTCTCTTTCACTTCTGTTCTTTCTCACTCCCTGTGTTCCTCTGTTTCTTTCTCATTACTTGTGAAGAAATGTGGAGTTGTTTTGTTTTGTTTTTCTCATGTGCTCAGCACAAAAAGCAACTTTTTGTTTGTTTTTCCTTTTCCTTTTCTCATTTTCACTCTTCTTCTGCTTCTCCTTGCTCTCATTCTGACCTGGTAGAAAATGTGGAAGTTCCTCTCGTTCTCGTTCTGGCTCACGACTCGCGATTTCTCCAGCAGGAAGTTGGAGATTTTGCCTCCGTCCGGCTCTCCTCCTCGGCTGAACTGGATCTCGAAGTATTTCCCCTGTCGGCCGAGACAAGACCCATGGAGCTCAGCACAGAAACGTACAGTGCAGTCAGCGATAAGGTTACGGGATCTGTCCCGAAAAAAAGAGAAGGTTCTGAGACTCACAAAGCGGCTGGAGTTGTTGTTTCGGACCGTTTTAGCGTTTCCAAAGGCCTCCAGAAGAGGGTTGGATTGCAGGATAATGTCTTTTACATGCTGAGGAAAACAAAGAAATAAACACACAAGCACTAATCACTAATTCTTTCGAAATCTGTCATACAAATCTGATATGTACCGTACAAAACACTTTTGGGTTGTACTATAATAGGAAAATAATTCATAACAAATGATTGGAGTGATGAAGCGGAGTCACTCTTATTCTCTTGCCATGTTACAAAGCAACTGCAAACCTCTCTCCTGAAGACGTTCATGACCATGACAGTTACAAAGCACTGACACTGGAGACTCCTTCCATAAATGTTACATTAACGTTGAATTAAACTCTGATTATTATTCAACTTAGACCATGTGGAGCGTCTGAATACAAGTCCCTATATGGACGAGCTGTTGCTATAGAAACGATAACGTACTACGGTGCGTTCAAGTCATGTTGGAAAAGATCGTACTTACGAGTTGAGCTCACATATTTAAAGTTATATATAGTTATATATATGCTATAGATATTCTTTGAGCTTGGGGGCGTGTCAGTAAATAAACATGGTGGAGTCAACGGACGGAGAGCGACGTCTGTAGCTGTCGGTAAATTTGTTGAAAAGGTTATTATGCGTTTGGTTTATGCAGGAAGTTCTTGTCAGGCTTTTTTAAATTTACAATAAAACAAGCTAATTGCCTGCACAAAATACGATAGTATTGTAAAATTGCGATACAGTATGTAACGATAACGTTTACAGTGGCTTCATAAACTGATTAAAAACATTAAATTTTTTTTTTTTAAAGTCAAACTCACCTGATGCGTTCTTTGTTCATTATCTTCTAGAAATGCATGCTGTTAATTAAGAGAAAGTTATCCTGCTCCGATCAAAGCGACTTGAATGCACCTGACGTCGTAATTACGACTTCCCAACTCGTAAATACGAACTTCCCAGGAGGACTTGAACGCACAGTTAGAACGAGCGCGTTAATACAGTATAAACCCTGTGGTTTTTATTTTTATTTTTTATATCCACGACATTGACTGTCAGAGCTGCTGTTATAGATAAATGAATCAACACCTTCTGACCAATCAGAATCCAGAACTCAACAACGCTGTGGAATAAGAGAAAATTGTCAGAGCTTAACGCTGAAGAGAGACTTCCGAGAATATCAGAGAATCTTCCAGAAAATTCGGAGTACCTGAACTTTAGCTCCACCGCCGGACACTTTGGAGATGTAGCCCATGATGTACTTAGCAGCCACTGTTTTTCCTGCGCCGCTCTCTCCACTACACACACACACACACACACACACACACATTAATTAAAACATACATAGGCTTATGTCTGTGATCTCATTTATGACATCTTTCTTGTGTTTGTCTTCATTTTTGTGGATGCGTTGTTAACCCTACCTGATATCTTATTCTACATTACATGTGAAATTTATAAAACTGCTTGTCAGTACCATCTGTATATAGCTGGGTGGAAAAGTTTACACACCTCTAGGACAAAATGAGGACTATAAATATGTAAAGCAAGTCAGTTTGTGTGCTGTTTCTTCTAGGGCTGTGGTACTCGAATCTGGTCTTGAGACATTTTCTGTATTAAGGAAGTAGTTCCTTCTTCTAGAAAACAGACTAATAACTGGCTCGGTGTAAAAAATAAAGCCAACTGGTTGCAGTATAGGATATAGGTGCCTCAACCTCCTTAATACTGTCTGGACTTGATCTGAGCTGGTCCTGGTCTTGGACCCGAGAACAGCGGTCCTGACTTCTTCATTATTAGTAAAAATAAATAAATCAATCAACAAATGATCATTTTTGTGGTAATATATTAATAGTAAAAAGAAAAAAACACTTTAAATATCATATGTGAATGTGATATAAATACTCTTTATTACGTGCCATGTGTCTATTGTGAAATATCTGTCATAACTTGATACGCCAGAT
>JANDJT010000190.1:30069733-30102876 GCA_024331685.1 Stegophilus panzeri | reverse complement strand
TGTGGGAGCTTCTATCACTCAGAAATCACGTGAATTCAAACGGTAACTGTAATCCTAAAACTATGTTCTAAATATGCAAATTTTCAGTATCAAACTTTGGATGTTGAGGGGGGTGGGCTTGGACCCCCCCAATGTCCATACCATGGTTACGCCTTTGTGTAAAATACAGGTGAAAAAAAACCCTAGGTGGAGGGGGGTGCAAACTTTTGTTCCTATCTCTCTCTCTGTCTCTTTCTTCATGTCTGTCTTTTACTCTCTAAACCCTTCTTCCTCTCTCTCCCTCTCTCTCTCTCTTCCTGTATCATATACAGGGGCATCACAACTAATTTTAATATCGTGGAAAAGTTCGTTTCTTCCCCGGTAATTTAATTCAAAAAGTGGAACTTTCGTATTTTCTAGATTCATTACACGTAAAGTGAAATATTTCCAGCCTTTTTTGTTTGTTTGTTTGTTTTGATCTCGATGATTACGGCTTACAGCTCACGGAAATCAAAAATCCAGTATCTCAAAACATTCTAATAAAGAATTTATAATACAGAAACGTCGACCTGAGAAGAGCTCTAATCAGCGAATTAACTCAAAACACCCACAAAGGTTTCCTGAGCGTTTAATCTCTCGGTCTGGTTCAGTACACAACCACAATCACGGAGAAGATAAAAGTATAAAGGGCATCGTATTGGGGGTTAGAACTGATCCAAATGGAACCAAAAACAGAAAGAAAAGTTTGATAGAAACATCATCATGTAGTAATGTAGTCATATATTTGTTTTGTAAATGTAAACCTTTAAAATGAGCAAAAACCACAGCAGATCCTATCGTACTCTCTCACACACCTTTCTAACACTTTCTGTCTTTCTGTTTCTCTCTCTCTCTCACTCACACACACACTCAAATAGTTCTGTGTACTTTAAAGTCAAAGGATGTGGTAGTGGATGTGTGTTTTTTTTTTTTTTTTTAAAGTGTACTTTAATGAAAATGGCATGCTCTGATCTTGACGAGAAAAAAAAAAGAGCTAAACATGGCGAAGGACCAAAGATGAGCGAATTAGCAGCGGGTTAGCACTTCTTCTAATCAGGGAGGAAATGATGCTCAGTCTTAGTTCCTCACTGTTTCTGAGAAAAACACACTAATGTGGACAGGGCGCTCAGAGTATGTGTTGTAAACCCAGAAGTGCTCAGGACAGCCGTAATGCTGAAAGTTTATTAATAAAACCCGAGTCGAATACGGGCGTGTCACACGTCCCTTGCTCAAATAATTCAGTATTTGTCATTTGTGACTTCCAAGACATGTCGGCTAATATGCGTAAGGCTAATATTGCTAGGTCGTGGAAGTCTGTTTCACTCAAACTCTTCTGCCTCGAACTACATCCAGGACTTTTTTTGTGGTTTGATGTGGTTTAGGGCCCAATGTGGCTTTCTGCAACATTACGCAGCTGACTGTATTAGCTCGATGCAGTTTGGTGTCATTAGGCCCCGCCCCACAGACTTTGATGGCAGTTCCGCTTATTTTTCCCCCCTACAGATTAAGCTACTATTTCAAAGCCTATCAACATATAATATAAAAAATAATATATACTATAATTGGAGCTCATGGTGGCTTAGTGGTTAGCACATTTGCCTCACACCTACAGGGTCTGGGGTTCGAGTCCCGCTGGGGCCATGTGTGTGCGGAGTTTGCGTGTTCTCCTTGTCCCGCAGGGGTTTCCTCCGGTTTCCTCCAAAGACACGTATGGTAGGCTGATTGGTGTGTCCGTAGTGTATGAATGAGTGTGTATGTGATTGTGCCCTGTGATGGACTGGCACCCTGCCTTGTGCCTGATGGTCCCTGGGATAAGCTCCAGGTTTCCCTGTGACCCTGAAAAGGATAAGTGGTATAGAGGATGGATGGATATAATATAATCAAGTCCTTCTGTGATTTTCTTAGCTATGTAGGTCTAGTGCTAAACTAATCAAACAAACTTCAGACACCAACTTGTCCGGACTCTTTGACTTTGACACGTGTGGTAAAGGAAAAACGTACCCCTGACTTAGTTTTGTACAATGCCTTGTAAAAATTCCACCGTGCAAACTAAAAGATCCCTTTTAAAGACAGGACAGGATGTTCAGAGCTTTTCATTGCTTAAGCTATCAATCTACACAACCGGGTAACAAGAAACACCCGTCAGTCGCGCGTTCCAATATTTTTGCTCGCCTACAAATCTGGTGGTCTGACACAAAATGTGTTTAATGTCTATGTCGTTTGAGACGTCTACATATAAATAGCAGGAAAGGAAAGCTGAAATTCTAAACTCTCGTCTCATATTCATCTTCTGATCTCGAGCCCAAATGTCTTCAGTGTGAGGCAAAAAGAAAGGAAGTGGCCTTGCCGTTCCAATAGTTTCGGAGCTGATTGTATGAAGTAGGGCTGGGACCAGGCGGCTCAGATGGCAGACTTTGTGCTCAGCCTTTAGCGAGTAACGTGCTGAAGAGACGTGATATAAGAACATAAGTGTTATAACAGCCTTCATCACAGTCTGTAAAAGCCCGAAAGCTGTAACTCCATCCTCATGAATCTGTAATGTTTCATCATTCATAACCATTCATATATAAGTGGTTCATAACCGCAGTCTTCACACGGAACGACGAGCTGAATGATGCACGATGTTATTAAAAATATAGCTTCGTTTTATTCACCTGATGATCACACACTGATTCTCACTGTCAATCATCATGTTCCTGTACATGTTGTCTGTTAAAGCGTAGATGTGAGGTGGGTTTTCATACTGGGCCTGGAGAGAGAGAGAGAGAGAGAGAGAGGATGGAAGAGAGAGAGAGACAGAGTGAAAGATAGAGATAGACAGGAAGAGAGAGAATGCAGGACAGGAAGAAAGGATAAGAGAGTAAAATCAGGAAGAGAGAGAGAGAGCGAGTAAAAGAGAGGGAGTAAGTGAGAGAGAAAGAGAAAGAGATAGACATTGCGAGAGACCAGAAGAGAGGGTAATAGACAGACAGAGAGGCAAGAAGAGAGAGATAGACAGAAAAAAAGAGAGGGGGAAGGGAGAAAGAAAGAGGGAAAACACAGACACAGTATATGACAGATAGAGATACATTAAAGGAAGACAGTGACAGGGTGAGAGAGAGAGAGACAGAGAGAACGATAGAGATAGAAAGGAAGAGAGATTGTGTAAGACAGGAAGAAAGGATGAGAGAGTACAAAAGAAAGACAAGAAGAGAGAGAGAGACAGGAAGAGAGAGTGAGAGAGTAAAAGAGAGAGAGAGAGAGTAAGTGAGAGAGAGACCGGAAGAGAGAGAAATAGACAGACAGAGAGGCAAGAAGAGAAAGAGAGACAGATAAAAAATAGAGGGGGAGACATAGAAAGAGGGAAAAGACAGACACAGTATATGAGAGATACAGCAAAGAAGACATCGAGAGGAAGAAAGGATTAGAGAGTAAAATAGAGACATGAAGAAAGAGACAGAGAGAGATAGGAAAAGAGTGAGAGGGAGTAAAAGAGAGAGACCGAAAGAAATAGAAAGAGAGAGAAAAACAGAGAGAGAGAGATAGAGAAACAGAGAGAGAGAGAGGGGGAGAGAAACAGAGAGAGAGAGAGAGAGAGAGAGGGGGAGAGAAACAGAGAGAGAGAGAGGAAGAAACAGAGAGAGAGAGAGAGAGAGAGAGAAACAGAGAGAGAGAGAGAGAGAGAGAGAGAGAGAGAGAGAGAGAGAGAGAGAGAGAGAGAGAGAGAGAGAGAGAGAGAGAGGGAGAGAAAGAGAGAGAGAGAGAGAGAGAGAGAGAGAGAGAAAGCAACAGAGAGAGACAGGGCAGAATAAAGAGAGAGACAGAAACCGAGGAGGAAGATAAAGATGAAGTAACCATTAGAACATCTGGAGGATGGTGAAAATGTCAGTGTAATATACTGAACTACACACTGAATATAAAATACATATAAATATGTTATATTCAGTAATAATTACACACACATCAGGGCAGTGGTGGTTTTTAAAGAAACTTTTTTCTCCACATGGATGTGTTTACTGTCACAGCTTTGTCTCACGACGTTTGACCACAGCAAACACCATCACGCTCAAAGCTCTTCACACTTTAATGTGGTTTCAGATACACCTACAAAAATAACTTTGACTCAGTGAGGAGGCGTGGCCTCAAGTTTGGAAGCGGAGTTTGTACTCTTAGAAGTGATTTGGTGTCACTGAGCCAAATGATGTCTTTAGCTTGTTAGCGACATTAGCCTTGTAGATCCAGTAAAAAGTAAACAAGCAAGTCTTGGTGTTTTGGACAGCTAAACACTATAAAAGTAATAAAAATAAGCTATTTTAACTCCGTGCTTTTTTTAGCCTAGTCAATTAGGGTTCTGTTCTACCAAAACGCACCAAAGTTATGTAAAGTGCAAAGACAGGTATAAAGTTCATCATGTGATCAGTGTGATCGACTTACAGCTCCTTGGTAAAGCTCGACCTCTCGATCTGTGAAATACGGCATCTGTTTAAAAGGATTCACTGAAATCAAGACGGACCCTATGTAGGTCTACAGATTCGAGTTAAGGATGGATTTCATTTGACTTGGTTTGATTTCACACTCGAACACGTTTTTCGTTTGCAGTAAAACAATAATGTCGGACGTGCGTATGTGTGAAAAGAAACAAAAAAAAACAAAACAAAGAAGTTGCGTTGCTAAGCGAAAAGAGGAAGGACTCGGTCTTACTGATCCGTATGGCGTGTGAATGCGGGTTATACAACGTGTGTTACACGCAATAACCCAAAACAAAAGCCTCCGAAATTTCATAATCAGACATGAATCAGTTATAACCTGCTAATACGAACAATCGTGCAAATTCATATCATAAGATAAGGTGTAACTGTCATTTATTTTATTTGTGTGTGTTTATGTGTATGTGTGTGTGTGTGTGTGTGTGTGTGTACGTCAGTCTAACTGGATGTATTCGTTCGATTAAGTATGAAGTGTAAACGCTAATCTCTTATTCTGATATGATTGATGCACTTTGATCACTTCCTCTAGTTAATGTTCAGCTCCCGTTAGAGGAAGTGAAAACAGTTGAGGCGTGAGTCTAAGTTTAGTTTTTCGGACATGCTAACACGACGAACAAGTACTAGCGCCCACTTCATTAGCATTGTTTATTAGCATTTTGTTTTTAAATTAGTGCAAGTTCAGCGAGCTTTATTCGGCCCTGTTGAATTCCGGATTCTGATTGTTCAGAAGGTGGTGATTCATTTTCTATCACTATCAGCGAGTGCAGCTGCAAATCACAGGTTTATATTAACGTGCTCGTTCTAACGCGTTTCCATAGTAACAACTTACACAGGGATTTGTATGACGGATGCTTCAGGTAATTTAATCCTCATAATAAATGGATTATATAGCATAGTATTTAACAAAATAAAGTGTGTTATTTTCTGTAAAGGGACGTTTATTTAACAGCGCTTTGTAACAGTCGGTAAGGACAGATTTTGAGTCTATTTATTTGTTTGTTTGTTTGTTTGTCTTATTAACTTCAAGAGAGACTCCGATTGGTTCCTGATGTTGATTCCGGACACCCTGTAGTATTCCGTATTTGTGACTTTCTGCATAAATATTTGAGCAGTTCGTTGCTAACCTGGATTTACTGTATGAACGCTAACTGTAGTGTGTACTCTTTCTCTGAAATGATTGGCATTCATGACTGACATCTATTTCGATTACTTCCTCTAGTAGACTTTCTAGAGGAAGTGAAAACTTGTGACGTGAGCTTAGTACGAAATGCTAGCATGACTAACTAACCAATAACAATCAGTTAATCGGTAAAGGGGGTGCAAACTTTCGCATTCAACTACTGTATACGTTTAACTGTAACGCCAGTGAAGCTGGGCTTGAAGGGGAAAGGATACAAAGATGTAGTCGTCCAGGTATCTCTTCTTGAGGTTCTCGACGATGGCGTCCTCGGTGATCTTGGAGAGCAGCACCATGTCGTCCACGCCGCTCTGTTTGACATTCTGACTCTGCCAGTGATACTTGCTGGCCTGTAGGAGAAACTCACAATCACGCACTGATTTCCAACCTGCGTACGCTCTAACACTGTCAGAGTTTACTTGGAGTGAGGAGGTATGGCACTTTGCATAAGTATTCACCCCCTTTGAAATTGAACAATTGAATAGAGTTACAACCTGGAACATACCTAAACAAACAGCACCATGAAGACAAGAAGATGGTCTGGAAGTTCTTGAAAAGGGTATGATTATAATTTTTATATATTATATATATATATATATTATTAAACAAGTAGAACTCTATGCCAACTTTATAGATGGAGATGCCTCCGCCACCAACAAGCCTAATCCTTCTAGGTAGTAATTTGTACACCTCAAATACCTGAAACAGGAAGGAAGTTATTGAAGAAAAACTACTACATACAGTATATTGTGGCCTTGTTGTGACCACTAGTTATGGAGCTATCGTGATAATGAGCATCTCGGACAGACGCAGAGACGCTCAAAAAAGCGAGTTTTCGAGTCCCTGACTGTGGATGTGTAAGTAACATGTCAAACAGGGAGGAAGCTATTAATGAAAAACTATTTCAAACATTTGACCTTGTTGTGACCTCGAGCCTATTTGGATCAATTCTGAAATCAAATCAGTTCATCTGGTGGTTTTGATGATAATTCCATACAAATCCTACAAACATTCAACCACTCGTTCTGGTGAATCTCGGACGGATGCACGGGACCATAATGCCTCCACCAGCTGATTTAGGAAACTACACTGATTTCCACCACCATTTTAGTACATTCATGGCATATAATCCCAGTTATGCCCAGTTCAGTTCCTGGTTGTAATACTACAAAATATAGGAAAGTTTAAGGGGGGGAATACTTATGCACAGCACTGTACATAGACCAAAACAGCCAGAGGGAGTTTTATAGATACATCACTGTAATTAATACCAATGACTGGAATCACAGCAACTGGACCGTTGTTGTGTGCGTGAACAAAGCCCTTAACACCCCCCCGATCAGATCTGTGACTGGATTGGATTAGATTGGACTGGAATTATTCCTCTTTGATAAGCGAAACCTAGCTGGCTAGCTACACTTAGTGGCACTAAATATAAAGGTTACTGAGTTACTTTGATGATACTCTGGAGAGCACCAGTAATTTTGTGAAACAAACATTTTCATTGGGTTTGTTCTGAGTGTAAAAAACCCCCCAAAAATCTCAGTAGCACTTAGAGATTATTGTATTATTGCTCCGAGGTTGTTGGAACGATTTTCAGAACCAAATTATCTTAGAAAAACAACATTTGGAAAACGTCCTGCTAGCCTAAAGCTCTAAGCTTAGCCTTAAACACTGTGATTGAATCCATAAAATTGTTATTCCATTAGCGTTAAATAACCTTAATAAAATTACTCATCAAAATAAGAATGGAATTCATAGCTATGTAGGTGGTAAAGAGATTAAAATAGATGTTATAGATGATGTTTTGACTATTGCCGCCATCTTAACACCACCAACATCACCCACAATCGCTACATTGGCTAACAGTAGGAGAGGGCCAGTTGATACTAAGGAAAGGAACCATTTCCTGTATTGCTTCAGCAGAGGAGAACATTACAAAATGCCTGGTGATTGAGAACGCTAAGACAGGCATCTGAAGAAATGTGTGAGATGGACCAAGAGTAGAGGTGAAATTTCTGATTCCTCTTTTTAAAGGCTGCTGGATTTTTAGCCACAGTTCACTGCACGCAAGAGACAATACTGAACTGGGATGGCATTATGCCTCGCGGGGTTGTGGAACCAAAGGGCTGAGGTGGAAAGCGCCTGCGTAGCATTTTATACGACTGACAGGATACCCGAGTATAATCGAAAACGAACTCTTGCACTCTTTTATTTAGTAGTTATATTTAAAACAGTCTAAAGTCTACAAATCTGTATCAATAACACAACTAATCATCAGTGAACAAGTATTACATTCACACTTTCTAATGGGAAAATATGCTCTTTTGAAAAAGGTATGAATCTTTTTAACCCCTCCCCTAAATTTGAACTCAAGCTACAACTTTTCCAAAAGAAAAAGTTGAGTTGAGAATTTTAGACCATGTCTAAAAAATGTCATATAATTTGGACTTTTTTTTGCACCAGAAAGCCATTTTTAGGTTCAGAAGTCATCGCCAGGAGTCAAAGTCCCCAATCTGGCACTAGCATGCATCCTGGGTGATCAAATCACAAGTGGACAGTCAACCTGACACCTTCACACCTGACATTATGAGCAAGTCTCCAGTGACCACTTCTGATGAGCTGATGTCATACATCGTTTCCGCTGGAGAAAGGCCGTCACTCACATTTATTACGTCTGTCTTCCGCTGCATTTATTTATTTATTTTCAGCCAGAAATGTCCTGCGAATCCTATCTCGTGTACCTGTATGAGCTGTTTCAAAACGGTTTAATCACGTGATCTGATAACAACAAATGAAACTATGAAAAGCAGCTGCTTTTGTCTCTGCTGTTATGGCATTGCCTTTATCCATTAGTCTAGGGGCCAAGAGCTCTACCATTCAGCACGATTTCCCAACAATCTCACAATGATTACATTACATTTCTTTTCCAACTAGGGCAACGACTCAGTGCTCAGTCAGGGACATATCGAGATACCTTCGCGTTCACACTACAGATACACACTCGAAGGAAAGAGCTATCTACCCCCTTCCACATTCATGAGCTCACAGACACCTACGATTGGCTAGTGTCAGTCTGATTGACAACGGAGACAGAGTATGCCCCTCCCATCCACCTAGAGAGCACAGCCAGTTTTGCTCTGTTCTCTCCCTGCCATGAATGGCTGTGACATCATCGGGATATGACCTCTGCAGCCCTCATGTTGTATACAACCATGTTTTATTATATGTGCAGTATTCATACTAACTACAGTCTCAAACTTCTCAAAGCAGTATCGTTCCCACAATTAATATGCAACTGTCTCCGTATGTCTATGTCTCGTATGTTGTCTCTGTACGGTTCTTGTATCCGCTTTATGTAAGCTGCACGAAGACTTTCATTACTTCGTATACTCAGTATTCTGAAAACCTAACACAATATCAACAATAAGAACTAACTCGAGTGTGAATCTGAATATACACTGTATACGAAATACCTCTGGATATCACGCTGGCGTTGTAAGATTCTATAGCGGCATGCGTGAGTTTGAGGCCTATCTGCTGCAGAAGTTAAACAGAAGAAAAACACTGCTGCTTGTCTATAAATACACCTAGCTATGCTGACTGTGGTAATGATGACAGGAAACAGCGCTTGTCAGTATATACCTCGACAATTCATATAGCTTCATAGTATATATACATACATATTTTTAAAAAAATGCTTTGATCAGAAATGTGCTGTTAGTTAACACAGTGCATTACATAACAAAATACAAAAAAAAAAAAAATTCAATTAAAAAAAATTTAATTGTCTGAATAACAAATGATAAATATGCGTATTCTTCCTGTCAAAATGAATTATCGGTCTGTGTACTTCAAAGAAAATGAAAAACTGAAAAAACGCTATTTGTGTAAGTATTGAATACCCCCCACCACCACACCACCACCAGTACCCCTCCCAGACACTCCAGATGAGAGATATTATCTTAACAAGGACACAATGACTTCACATAATTGGCCTCCACCTGTGAAATATCAAAACATTTTCTGGACAAAATCCACCTTCAGCTGAACCGTCCTTCAAGACGCGGTCAGTCTGAAGGAAAGAAGTGCAAATGAAGGCTAAGGAGCATTCTAAGGAGCGTTAAAGATAAGGTAATAGAATTGCGTAATTTAGGAATAGGGTGTAAAATGACATCTAAGAGGTTGGACATTACAATAAGCACTACTGGATTATTGGCATCACACCACTCAAGCACTACCTACGTAGACAAGGCCCACCATCAACACTCCAGACAGAGACCGGCGAGGGAAGCCACAGTCAGGCCAACTGTCAGTTGGAGTAAAAGTGCACCAGAGAACCATTTCAAGATCTCTGATCATTGAAGGCGGTATGGGAGGCGTGGCTAGAAAAAACCATCAATACTGAAAAAGTATGAAAGATGTGGGGGTTATTTTTGGCGTGATGAGACCAAGCTCGAGTTCAGGTTCGGTCAAGTTTCAGAGCGCGATCTAAGGCGCAAACTAATCGCAGGCCATACCTTTATTAACACCTTCCTTGCAGTGAAACGTGGTGGTGGTGCTCAGTGGATGCTTTTCATCCTCAGAAGCTCAGGGCTTTTTGTCAAACTTGAAGGGGAAATGGATGGAGCAAAATATGAGGGGGGGGGATATTACAAGAGAACCTGCTTGAGCCTTTTTTGGTTGGAACAATATGTGTGTCATTTGTCCTTCAGACGAATCCGATGACTTTTAAGGGGGTTGAATATTTTTTGCAAGGCACAGTTTCTGGACAGGAGTAAGAAATACATTTTTAAATCTAAATGATTAAATATAAGGCCATTATATTATATTATATTATATTATATTATATTATATTATATTTGGTTATTCAAATATTTCATTAACCATTTTATTTAATCTTACCATTTAAATTGAAATATTAAGTAGCGCAGATTTGATCATTATTTCTTAATTCTAAACATAAATAAAAAAATAAAAATCTATTTGTTTAACTGATATTACACGTCATTTAATGTAATTAATATATATCTACATTACATTCTTATTAATTACTTTATTCTATATTCATTACATTACTCAATGTATAAACCCACTGTTTAATACCTGTGATTATCCTAGTGCGTTTAAAGTCAGCGAGTACGTCTTGTAAGTCATCTCTGTACCAAGGCTTAGATATGCGAAGCCTCAAGGCTTTTTCGATTCGTTTCATGGTATGGAAATGTTCTCTTACTGAACCACATCAGGCTCTTTGTGGTTTATATTCCTGCAGAGTGATGTAAAAGAGGCGAAGTGTTCCCACAACACAGCCGAAACACACCTCACTCGATTACTCAAGCCAGGATCGGCCCATACCACCGGAGTCGCACATTTTCTGATCTTAAGCTTATTGCACAAAGTATAAATAAACAAAAAGAAGTTCTGGGCTTATCCTTGATACATGAACATTTTATGCGCACACAGAAAAATGCCTGTGTACGTGTGAAATGTAATTCAACCTAATTCAGAAACCGCATCATAAAAACGGGTGCCTAAACAGGAAGATACAGAAAATATGACCTCATATGTGTGAACAGCGGAAATCATACATCATGACAGGGTTACAATTTACATGCTTATATTTGTTCATTATACAGTATATTAATGCACGCTTTCTTATAAGTCATTGTTTCTATAGTTACAACTCAGTCAATGATACGGTGAAGTTTTCTATAAGGAGATTAGTGTTGATTTAATGTTTATGGAGTAAGGAGTCTCCAGTTTCAGCACTTTGTCACAGCCAGAGGTAAAGCGGTAGCTTTTACGTTTTCTGTCCTGACATCTTCAGGACAGAGGAAGTTTTGAACTCTGTGTAACATGAAAAGGTGTGATTTTTGTCTTATTACATTACATACGAGAGAGAATAAAAGATCATAGGCTGGTGTGAGAACAGGAACTAACTCGTTTACAAAGACGTTCTGTAGTGTTGGGTGTAACTATACAGTAAATGGATCAAAAGGTATGACATTGATGTGCTGTCATAGGAAAATAATCAACATCAGAGCGGTAACGGGAACTCTGCTTCCGGTCAGATCGCAGCACCACACCGTATCGTCATTGATTATTTTCCTATTTCAGCACCACTGCCAATCCTCCACCCCACTTAACGTGTTTTCTTCCTTACTGAGGGTCCCTATGAAGACACCCTAGCTGGTAGTGAAACTGTTTCATGGAAAAGATCTGCAAGGTTCACATGACGAAAAGAAAAACCAACCCATCTCTATTTAGGCTTGCATCATTCATCAGGTTTGCCATTTGTAGAAACAGAACAATGTGTGTGGGCAAAAGGCTTGTAATTGAATGACTCAAAAAGCATCATGATCAGTAATTAAATTGTCATCTCATCTTATCAAGGCTCACTAACTCTTTTTCCATTGTAAACTACTTTAAACTGAAGTAAACTACTACAATGTTTACCTTAGCCTCACAGTTTTGCTGTCTCCCAAACAGGAAACGTATAACCACAATGAAATTAGGACTGTGGAAATTAGGTCTGCAAAACAAGGCTTTAAATGTTTACTGCGGCCCAATATACTATAAATTGATGACAATTTTGATGACAGCTTGACCTTTATAGACCACATTTCAACTACTGCATGGTCCTGTAGGTTCATTCTGTATAACATCAAGAGAATCAGACCCTATCTCACCGAACAGGCCACACAGATACTAGTCCAGGCTCTTGTCATATCAAAACTGGACTACTGCAACGCACTACTCTCGGGCCTCCCAGCAGCTCCATCAAACCCCTTCAGATGATTCAGAATGCAGCAACACGCCTCGTCTTCAACCAGCCCAAAAGAACCCGAGTCACACCCCTCTTCATCTCCTTCCACTGGCTTCCTGTAGACGCCCGTATCAAATTCAAGGCTTTGGTGCTCACGTACAAGACCTGGTCTGGAACAGCGCCCCCCTACCTCAACACTCTCCTTGAGGCTTACGTTCCCTCACGCGATCTGCAATCGGTTAATGACCGACGCTTAGTAGTTCCTACTCAACGTGGCTCAAGGTCCCTTTCCAGAACCTTCAAATTAACTGTCCCTCAGCGGTGGAATGAACTTCCAACCTCAATCCGGACCAGATCACTTTCTTCAAAAAACAGCTGAAGACCCACCTCTTCCGTGAGCACGTAACTAACCCCTAAAAGGCCAACCCTACATTATCCTTTAAAAAAATAATAATAAATTACTCTAGCTCTTACACCTCGACTCTGCGCACTTTGCTTCTCTAGAACTCAATCATAAATCTTGTATGGCAGCACTACTTGTATTGTTCTCTGCTTGATTTATCGCTTGCTTGTATTTCCTCATTTGTAAGTCATTTTGGATAAAAGCATCTGCTAAATGAATAAATGTAAACGTAAATAAAGGCCAGATAAATGCAGTCCTGACATTTATAAATAATATGTAATTAATCTGACAAAGAATGCCAGTGCTTACCTCTTTATATATAAACATAAACACTTTATATATAAAGGTACAGTAACAGTGAATATGAAACTGGAGTTATTAACATTTCCCTCAGATGTGTTAGCAAATTGCTTAAAAAAACAGATTCTGTACACGCAATATTATACTTAAACAACTGAGCACAAAGCATTTATGTCTTTAATATACACACAGTGACGGTAGAAATGAGACAAAACTGTTCGGAACATCAACATTTCTCTCAGATATATGGGTAAAATGCTAAGAAAAGGCTCTTAACTGGTAAAATTGATTTAAAAATGCTTTACTAGCTCGCACGTACTGTATATAGTTGGCGTAGCTAGCTAGCGAACATCTCTCTCAGTTGTGTTAGCAAATTGCCAATTGAAGTGTTTGTACAGCTAAAATGATAATTAACTGGCTAGCGCATAGTGATTAAGTCTTTCATACAAACAATGTAAAGGCTCTGTGATGATGAAAATGAGACTGGACTGTCGAAAAACATCAACGTTTACCTCAGAACTTATTGGGAAAATGCTAAGAAAAAGCTCTGAACTGGTAAAAATGGATTTTAAAATGATTTACTAGCTAGCACGTATATAGCTAGAATAGTTAGCTAGCAAACATTTCCCTCAGATGTGTTAGCAAATTGCTAAGAAAAGATTCTGTACAAGCAATATTATACCTAAACAAATGAGCACATCTTTAATATACACACAGTGTAAAGTCACAGTGACGGTGGAAATGAGACAAAACTGTCCGGAACATCAACATTTCTCTCAGATGTACGGGTAAAATGCTAAGAAAAGGCTCTGAACTGGTAAAAATTGATTTAAAAATGATTTACTAGCTAGCACGTACTGTATATAGATAGCATAGCTAGCTAGTGAACATCTCTTTCAGTTGTGTTAGCAAATTGCCAAGTGAACAGTTTGTACAGCTAAATGTGTTTAGTGTGTTGTTTTATGTAGCACCATGGTCCTGGAGGAACGTTGTTTCGTTTCACTGTGCACTGTACCAGCTGTATATGGTTGAACTGACAATAAAACCACACGTATATAGCTTAAATAACTAGCTAGCGAGCATTTCCTTCAGATGTGTTAGCAAATTGCTAAGAAAAGATTCTGTACAAGCAACGTTGTACTTAAACAAGTGAGCACATCTTTAATATACACACAGTGTAAAGTCAGGGTGACGGTGGAAATGAGACAAAACTGTCCGGAACATCAACATTTCTCTCAGATATATGGGTAAAATGCGCCGAACTGGATTTTAAAATGATTTACTAGCTAGCACGTACTATATATAGCTAGCATAGCTAGCTAGCGAACATCTCTCGGTTGTGTTTGCCAAGTGAAGAGTTTGTACAGCTAAAATGATCATTTACTGGCTAGCACATAGCTGTTAAGGCACAGTGACGATGAAAATGAGACAGAACATCAACATTTCTCAAGAACATCAACATTTCTCTCAGATGTATTGGTAAATTGCTAAGAAAATAGTGTGATTAAAAAAAGGACAGGCAATCATTGTCATACATGAGTGTAAATATAAGGAAAAACATAGGCATGTAGCTATAAGACACCTCAGGAAAGATCAATACAATCAATGTTTTTATTTGATTGAATGCTAAGGTGTAAGCTGCAGGTCAGTTTTGATGCTTGTTGTCTGCTAAACCTGTGCTCCAGAAACAGACACAATGCGTATGAGGAAGTGCTGAGGCCCCTGAAACACACGTCTCAACTTCCCTCTGTGCTCTTGCGTAACTCCCTTTCGATACACACATCCTCTTTAGGCAACGCCTCACCTCTATCTCTAAAATTTTGTGGCTGGGCCAAACCCAAACACACCTATAACGATCCCAGGTAGTGGTCCAGTGTCCGCTTCACCAAGCCCCCCCAACCCCGCAAACCCCCTCCCGACCCGACCATTTGAGTCAATGTTTACATTTATCGACTTATTAACAGACGCATATTTTGCAGCAAGAGGAGTGCAAGAGTGTGTGTTAATAAATGTGAAGGAATCTCTCGTGCCCAGGCAGCTATGGAAGCATAAAGCTAACAATCATACAGCATTTTATCTGAATCAGTGTAAGAGTGGTCTGTGGGGTGTGGAGAGTCCCTCAGTTTTATCACTTCCTGTTGAAAACAAGAAACAGGAAAGAAATATCGTATCTCTTCCATTTAAGGAGGTGAAAATCACAGTTTTCATCATCTCTGGCTTAATACTTCTGTAGTCGAATGATTGCATCCTGGTCCCAATCGAGCAGAGCGCGACAGATTTAAGCTTTAAAACTCGTGGTGTCCTGTACGTACTTCTAGGATAAAATGAATGAAGGAATGAATGACTGGCAGAAGTACCTTGTGAAATGAAGTGACAGTAACCTGACATCACTATTGCTCTTGCAGCTCGGATCGCCACTGATATCACGGACCGTTAGAACGGGAAGCAACATACATTCAAAGATTTGCATCTAATGAGCATTGACTTCATTCATATCCCAGGTTTACACTTCACACTCAGCTCTTAACAAAATAATCCCAAGGTATATTTACCATCGTGTCAGTCCTCTTCTCTCTGTCCACCTGCACACACCTTCTTCTCTATGTATCCCTGTGTGTGTGTGTGTGTGTGTGTTTATGCCTGTGAGAAAATCCACCAGCGTGCCCTGTCAACACCTCTCCATCGCTATCAAACTCTTTACCCTTTAAATCAAACTCTGCGTATTTAAGCGAAGCGCTTCAAACTCCGGCAAACCCCGAATACACCAACACTTCCTCATCCTCCCACAGGTCGTACATGAGAGCAGAACTGTGGCTGCAATGAGCTGCACTCCCCTCATTCGCCTACACACACACATACGTACACACACACCCAAGTGTGAGAAAGCATCATGTTGACGAATGCGTGCAAATAAGTGACATACGAGCTGCAGTACTGAACACACCCTCACCCGCGTTCCTTTAGGCAGATCTTCATCACAGAGATAATGACAGTCAAAGTACGCTTAAAGGTGCTTTAAGTCTTAAAGGGGCAGTTTGGGATTTTTTGGGTTTTTTTTAGATTTTGAAATGTCTTTCCTTTAAACCACTCTCCAAACCTCCGGCCCCCCCGCTCCCTCACACGCGCACACACACACACACCGCCTCTGTTAAAATTGCTAGATGCCTTTTAAGGAAAAGAGGCAGAGCTGAGTGTCTATGTATCAACAAGGAGGCGGAGCTAATTTCTGGGCCAGAATATTTGAAAGATAAGCCTGAAATAAAGAAATGTCCTATTTTTTCCTCCTCAAAATGCCACAAAATGGAGGAGAAACGGCAGATGAACAAAGCACACGTCGTCCAAATCAAAATATAAGTTACACACGAGGACAAAATGACAGTAGTGTGTTTCTGGTGTGAGAAAGGGCGACAACCTTCGGCATGTTCAGTATTCGGAAGAAACGCAGCATAAATCCAGAAAAGCTCCATTCCAGACTTGAAATCATGACTGCACCTGGCTTTGTGTGTGTGTGTGTGTGTGTGTGTGTGTGTGTGTGTAATAGCTTGCCTCACATCATTCTTATTACTGCACCAATAAGTCCAAATGTTTAATTCGAATAGATCTTTTATATTACAGCCCTCACATCTAATATCACCACCAGCCGTCGCTGAATTTCTCGCTCACTGATGCAGTTACACCTCAAATAGAGAAACACACACACACACAGCTAGAGATTTTACAACCTTGACAATTTCAGAAGGCTTGAATAGTGAAGGAAGAAGGCAACGTTGCGTGAAGCTGAGATCAGATTGGTGTGAATGTGTGAAGCCGTAGGAGTCAAGTATGAGCACTAGCAAAACACTCAGTGGCAGTTTGAAACCACCGGGACTCCACCCAACGCCCTCGGTCTCACACTACACTCATCAAAGTAAAGCATGAGTAGAACATTACAGAGTATTCATAAATGAATTACTCACTTAGATACCGTATTTGAGTATTAAGAGCCGTATCGTAACGACGCCATACGATACGTAGACGTTTCGCCTTTTTGCGAATCAAATTTGCATTTGAGTCACCACACAGAGCGGCATTCAGCAATAGCATCAAGGGAAGAATCATGTGCTTAAAGCGTTTGTGCGTAATACTGACCAGAACACACAGTCACAGAGTTTCCTAGCAGGTAACTTCCTTTGCTGACACAACTTATGTCTATCTAACATCCTTTCTTACTTCCGTCCGTTTATCAGCTATGTGAATGAATGGAATTTCACTTCTTATAATTAAAGGTGCAGCATGTGGTTTCTAGACTTGCTATTGCTATGATGATTCTATTGTTTTAAAAATGAATGAGATTTGCAATATTGCCATTCGTTCGTTTTTTTGTTTGTTTGTTTTTGGGGTTTTTTTCAAATCGGAGCATCTGTTAAAATTTTTCTGGCCCTGAAACTAGCTCCATCCACATCCAGAACAGAGCTGCTCAGTGTGTGGGTCTTTACCTTAAAAGGAAACACATGAGAGACACACAGTTTCAAAAGAGGGTTTGGAGTCAGAGTTGGAGGGAGGGAGAAACTTTGTTTGTTTCCAGACGAGCTTAAAAGGGCTCTAAAGTTTACACACCGCCCCTTTAAGATAATTTTAAGCACTCGCTTCAGTGCACACATTTGAGTTGTACAGATTCAAACGAATGAACTTCTCATAAATTGTGTATTACATAAAAGTCCTATACATTATAAATTAAATAAATATTACAAATGTAAGACTGTTACTGTACTGTTTAGTAATGATCCTTTAATATTTTAACTCAAGTGGATGAATTTTTAATTGGACTTCCACCAATGATATATCAAGGTATTTCTACTTATGCTTTATTGTAAGTATTGTAATTAACCTGTAACAACGTGACTGACACAATGTCTAAATTTTTACTGTAATTGGAGAGATTTGACAAGCAAACTGCATTTTAATATTAAACAGCATACCAAAAAGGAAGCGCACGCCAAATTTCCTCTGTTCACAATACACGATTTTCTTTATTCGTCGTATTATTTTCCATTTTAGTTGGTCTACATACACTTCAGGGGCACATACATATCCATCCGATGCACATTACAGTACATAAAGTTATTTCAATAGCATTTTTAAACACAACGACAAAAACGTAACATTTGTTAAAACTAACCACGTCTGACTGCGTCTACTAATATGAGTCAAATCAACACGCTTCAAGTATAACATGTTAAGCAGAACAAAAAAAAAAAAAAGTAAAGAAAAAAAAAAAAAAGGTCACATCAACAATAACAACCATGTGTTTTGGATCTAGCATGACTTGATTACGTACTTTTTTTTTTTTTTTTTCCCCCACAAATAATTTGACGGATAACATAGATTCCTGTTAAATATCTTAGCTCTCATGTTACTTCTTACCTCAAGCAATGTTCTAATACAATTAACTTTTTTTTTTTTAATAAAGTACTAATCTTGAGATAATGAAAGAAAAAGACAGAAATAGCACCATTACAAAGCACCACAAAACCGACAACTTAAGTCTCGCTACGCTGTGTTTAAAACAGCCTGTCACAGCTCGGATCTTAGATAGCTTCTTAAAGCACTCGTGAAAGGATATACGTCACTTAATTAAGCTGCGTAACGATGTTGTATTTTCTGTATTTTAATGTTTTACTCTAAAGTATAAGACACACGGTCTAAACTGTGTCTGATTAGAAATAAGTCAGTATACACCTCGCATTTTGCTGTACCAGGTATATTTATTTTGCCTAATGTCCCTAATATCTCCAGGATTCCTCCTGATGTAGTGTAGTTTTTGTGTTACCACAGTTCAGTGCCTAAATAAAACCTGACCTTAATGGTGCAGTCTGTAACTTAAAAATAAAAATAATTCTAAACCATAAATCTTCTCCTATGCTCAAAGGTTCTTTAGAAAATACCGCAATTCAAATATTGCCATGCAGTGGATCTCTCTTAGTTTGTTTGTTTCAGGCTTCTGTTGACATTTTCACAGCCTGGAAACCAGCCCCGCCCCTTATTTGAACCGAGCTGCTCAGCTCCTCCCCTTTTCCCTACAAGGCACCCCATGAGGCATATCTATTTTCAGCTTAATTTGAGGGTCAGCAGAGAGCCGTAAAATTACATACTACACCTTTAATCTCTCAGTCAGGATTAGAATTGTGTGTCTAAGTATAATCCTCAGGAAGAAGTCATTATAATCGTGATATTTCATGATGATTTACAACATAAAAGCAGCTGCTGGCATGATCATGCTAAGGCATGACAATGCTAATGCTAATGTTGATTTCCTCTTGTCAGCTTTGGGATTGTGAATTGTTATGTTAGCACCAAACACTAACTGTACTGTACCTTCCCATAAACTTCCTGTAAAACATTACCAAACGGGCACACAATTAGGCTAATGCAAAAAAAAAAACCAAAACAACAAACAACAATAATATCTTTCATTTATAAAGCACCTTCATAACACCCGAGGTTGCTTAGCTCTTCTAATGCTAATTTTGACTAACTCTCTCCAGTGCTTAGTGTATTAAAGCAAAAAGAAATGTTCTTAGGTATTTTTTGTTTGTTTTTTTTTTTGTTTTTTTACCCCAAAATGTAGTTGATGCTAATCTGGTGGATATAGGTTTCCTTTACTTGTTAGCAACATTAGCCTCGGAGCTCCAGTGCAAAAGCAAAGAAGCGAACTTTGGACACAGAAATCAGTCGGGGCTGATCGAGTGCCACTGCGCTGATGGAAAAAGTATGTAAATGTGTGATTTCTGGCCAGATTTGAAAAAAAAAAAGAAGCAATGAACCTGATTGTTAGGCTTCGAGAAGAGGTGCTAAACACACGTGCATACGTTTCAGGGTGTCGTTAGGACATTAATGTTGATTTAAAAGACTGGCCATGAGCCACAACTCCCGATAAACAATTTAGAGCTGAGCGTCTGTCTCACGTGAAATTAGTTTTTTCTCACGTGAAAACGGACTACACGACAACAGAGGCTTTTCCACCTTTGCGTGACCAAACAAGGCCAGATCAGACGACACATCTCGATGATTCTCCTCTGCATTCGACGTTTCGTTTCATTCACACAGTCCTACAGTAGGTATCAAAAATGCTTCTATATTTATAAATATACATTTTAATATGGGGGGGGCATTTTTTTCCCACGCCAAATGTGATGAGTTTATTCATCATTAATCATATTAGCATTTTTTTTTCCTGATTAAGAGTACTTCTTTTTTGCTTTAAACTGACAGCTGTACTATTTTTTTGATTAAAAAAAAAAGAAAAAAAAGAATTACAGGTAGTGTTCATAGTGCTACATGACATAAACCCTTCACAACAACTGACATAAATCTCTTAAACATATACATACCTATATCAATAACTGTCAGCTGACAAATAGTATGTGATAAGGTGACATAACGACTACATAAACCCTGTATAACAACTGACATAAAACGACATAAACATTTATAAATGCGACTCCAATAAGCATCAGCTGATGAAATCGACTTTCTTTCATTTTTAATGTTAAGGTGACATAACAAGTACATAGACTCTTTATAACACCTGACACAAACCTACATAAACATTTATAAATACCGGCTCCAATAAGCATCAGCAGGCATACACACTACTTTCGTAAATTTAATGTGAAGATGACATAACAACGGCATAAACTCTTTAGAACACCTGATATAAACCTGCATAAACATGTATAAATGCTTACTCGAAATAAGGGTTATCTGACAAACAATAGTAGTTTAAATTTTAATGTTAAGGTGACATAACAACTACATAAGCCGTTTATGTCAACTGATATTAACATACAAAAACATCTATAAATGCTTCCTTTAATAAGTGTCAGCTGACATATACTCTATTTTCTGTCACTGTAATGCTAAGGTGACATAACTACATAAACTCTTTATGACACCCGACATAAAGCTGCATAAACATTTATAAATGCTTATATATAGAGCATTAAGAGGTAATATCCTTGACATAAACACCTGCTGTATAAATCAAAGACATCTATTACACTGTTATAACAGAGTTATGAATATTGTCTCGTGCCCTTAAGTAAAGTGTGTTTCTTATAACTGCTTATAAGAACCCAAGGAATTCCTATGACTACTGTATGTCATGTCACCATAATGACAGATTATTTGCACAATATTTATAAACAATTATGAAAATGTCATGACACCCTAATGAGAGATGGTGTGTTTTGTCTCAGGCCCAAAACTAAACTGGGTATAAGTTTCCTGTTTTTTTATAATTCTATGAAGGCTTATAACAATGCAATGACACCATTATTACAGATTATGTATGTTTTCCCAGGCCCTTAATTAAAATGGCTTTCATTTGATTACATTTATACGATTCTTATGAACACTCATGACGATGTGATGACACTGTAATATAACCAAACGTTTATAACGTATTTTCTCTGAGCTTGTTTGGATTTCATGTTTGTTTTCACGTCATCACCGTTACATAGCTCTGACATACCAGAAGTGCTATAAGAAGAGCTATAATGCTGTCATAACGTTCTAACGTTAAGGCAGCTTGGAAAACGGCGTAGCACAACCAAACGCTCACGTCAACTTGACAGAAAGTCTTTATGACACCTAACACCTAACGTAAGGCTTCTTAAACGTTTATGTAAGGGTACATCGTGTCATAAAGGACTTATGAAGCGGTTGTGTAGCCCTATGAACACTACCTTTTTAGAAAAATAAATAAATAAAAGCTTGATGTGTGAAAACACAGCTGAATGCCGCAGTATAAGGTAGCGATGATGACTCATGGCCTCTAGCGATATTGGTGTAGCGATAATAATAGATGTTGAGATCACTGTCCGGTTAACGCTCCTGTAACCATCCCAGACCAAATGGCAAGATCAGGACAACCAAAATACAGTCACAGAGAGGTTATACAGTATACAGTAAAAGCATGTTACAGACCATAACAGTACGGTTTTATGAAGCTTATTATGCTGAATGGTTGATACTGAATGGTTGATCAGGCCATAACAACTTTTTTTATTTTTTTTTTTTAAAGAAAACTAAATGAATTACAGGAATAGATCGACTGAAAAAGAAATCGCATTCCCACAAGGTTTCTTTTCATCCCAAAAGTAGTCGATCAGCCAAGACTTTTTACATTTTTCTTCCATAAAGTGAAAACGAATAGACCATACCCGATTCGATCTGTAGCCTGAATCGGATTTATTTATTTTTTTGGACGGACTTTAATCACGGTTTTTCTCCCAAGTGAAGACCTGAATTATTTGAGATATAATTGAAGAAATACGGAAAAAGGCCTGGAGGTCTTTCACTTCTCCCCACACACATGCACTTAGCCTGGGATAAAAAGGCCTATGGAAATCTCCCTGGAGGTCTTTCACTTCTCCCCACACACATGCACTTAGCCTGGGATAAAAAGGCCTATGGAAATCTCCCTGGAGGTCTTTCACTTCTCCCCACACACATGCACTTAGCCTGCGATAAACAGGCCTAGGGAAAAAGGCCTCTCATGTGACATCTAAATCTTTGAGAATTTCCTGATTGCCAGAAGGACGCTAACTTTCTTTGGATAAGCGCGCAAAGTCGACTTGAACGATACGGCGTGTTTTCATCCGTCACCATGACGACAATTTCTATACAAGAATATACATTTCTGGAAATAATCTGAGAATCATTAACGTACGTGTTTAAGCCACTCCACTCCGCTCACCTTCCCCGAACTGTAGACTAACATTGTGTCCTAAACCACATCGGCACACATCGGCGTAAAACGTCACGCGACCAACATTTCTTGGTTGATCGAATACGTTTGAGAGAGGAACATTGTGTAAATATGATTTTTGGCTGAATTTTATCTTTAAATTTTTTTTAACCTCCCACCTGTACGATGCGATCTCGTCACAGACGGCCAAATCTCCTAATAAGAACAAAGAAATATTTCCTATAGTAAAAATAAACACGTCAAAAACAGAAACAGAGATGATGTAAACAGTGAATATTGTGGTCATTAGTGTGTGTGTGTGTGTGTGTGTGTGTGTGCGTGTTGTTGTTTTTTTGAACACAGCACTGCACAGTTCAGTTCTGGGGTTTTCCTTACATTACAGCTTCAACACGATGATATTTAAGTCCTGGACAAAAACAAGTTTGTTTTCAGTTCTGTACTGATGAGACGCAATTAAACTCATCAGTCTAAAAGCCTGGGTGAATAGAAACTTCCTTCTTTTACATTTTTAGAACTTCCTACATAGTCTCCATTTTAATAAAATGCAAATGATGCTTGAAACAAGGTTCCCGATTTCACCCCAGAGCCAGATGACGGCCGTGCAGAATCAAGAGCCGTAATTAATTACGGAATAATATTTGCTGCAGTAGAAATTGGATTTGCATTCTGCTGCTCGGAAATTTTACTCCAGAAATTTTGAACTCGAAATGACTCTGTACATGAAAGATTATTCCATTCGTTTTAGCGTAAATGGTACGAGCATATAAGCAGGGAAAAGCAGTAATCTGTGCAGTCCTGTGCTCGGTTGTAGCTGTTAACTGAGTAGAAATGAAGTATCCCGTCTGAAATATGGATGAAATAAGAACTAGCACCATGTTCAGGACAACTAACAGAAGACAAATCTCTCTCTGACCATCTGACATTCACAGGAACTGCACCAGAGCAGCTGGTTTGGGAGAGTGGAGGACAGCAGCACAGTCTCTCTCCCTTGTTCCTTCCCCACCCCTCTCTCTCTCTCTCTCTCTCTCTGAGGCAGGACTGGCACTCCGAGCATGGAAAGTAGTGAGTGAGGGAGCAGATAGATAAATAGAGAGAGAGAGAGAGAGAGAGAGAGAGAGAGAGAGAGAAAGGAGAAAAGAGGAGGTCAGTGTCCTTGGCAGGTCTTGCAGCACATCTGTCGGAAATATGGGCGGCTGCAGAACTTGAACCTGAGCACCAGGGGGCAGTACGCCACTGTGTTCACATCTTTACACTCTGTGTAGTGGGGATTGGGGGGGATGGGGGGTGAGAAAAAAAAAACAAATCCATAAAACATACTGGGAGATATTTTTTGTGTGTGTGTGTTTCTGTGGTGTTGTTAAGCCTGTGCATTAACAGGTAGATAGACAGACAGAACAGACAGAAACAGACAGACAACCTGAGCTCAGGTTACTGTCTGTTTGGAGTTTCACGTGTTCGTGTGGATTTCCTCCAGATTCTCCGGTTTCCTCCCACCTTCCAAAAACATGTTTGTAGACAGTACGTACAGTAGATTGGCTATGTTAAATTACCCCTATTTGTGAATGAGTGTGTGTGTGTGTGTGTGTGAGAATGGTGCCATGCAATGGACCGAGGCCCACTTTGACCTCTCACCCTCAGGGTTGTCCGTGGGGATGCTGAGGTCACACTTGCTCCTGCACTGCTGCATGAAGGCAGGTCGATGCAGCTCTGGACACTCATTGGACGGCAGGCCGGTGTGTGACACACACTGCACCGAGCGCATCTGATGCCCCACACCACACTTAGCTGAACACTGGGAAGAACACTCACACACACACACACACACACACACACACACACACACACACACACAGAAATAAGCATACACACCATGGAATTTGTTCATGAAGGCACCAAATGAGATCAATTTAGAATTTATTTATTTATTTATTTATTTATTTATTTATTTAAACCTCCTGACCAATCAGGTTATACAGTAAGTTGGGACTGGGGTGGGGGTGGCTTTGGGGGGAGGGGGAGGAAAAACGAACATGGTGCACAAACTGCAATATACGTACGATACGATTTACGACATACAGAATCCAAAATATTTTATTGCCAAAATCCCAACCTTCCAAAGCTACAGCAAAGACAAACGCCAATCTTTATCTCATCTGCATTACTGAGAATAATCGATCGAATCTAGACAGCAAGCTCGGTTAGCTAGTCAGCCGACACTAGATAAAACTTGCGTCGTTATGGTAACAGCATCACTTTCTTTTTTCCAGATCACAAAATGTGCTACTTCAGCACTTTTTCTGTTAAAAAAAATAAACAACAACACGCAGCCTGGAGAAGTGAACTGGGATTCAATTGAATTTATTTTATTGTTTTTTGCTGGATATCAGTCTGACCTCGCTCCATGGTCCAGTGAGCCACTGAGGAGGAGGACAGCGCTGCAGGTTACAGCGCATCCTGGTGGTGGGGCGGCTGTGTCTAGGACACTCGGACTCTGCCAGAGTATCTCCGCTCTCTCCACTCCTGCACAGTATCACCCTCTGCCTGTAACCTGGACCACAGCTGGGAGTGCACTACACACACACACAGAGAGAGAGAGAGAGAGAGGGAGATGATCTATAGACAGTAAGTATACACTTACTGTGACACACACAACAAAAATATCACTCGCTCGTCCAACATTTCTTCCAACATTTAAAGTCCAAATCAAACATGTTTATAATGAATGATTCTCCTTTGCTCCAGTGACATCCTGGACATACTTCTTCAGAAAGGAGTTTATCCAGATGTTGGAGCACTGCTGTGCAGGAGTGCATTAATCAGGGCACTGAGGTGTGACTCATAACTTTTCCCAAAGGTGTTTCATTCGCTCTGAACAAACCGTCTCCGTCTTTGCTTTAATGGGCTTTAAAAATTTTTTTTTTTAAAACCACAAACAGAACTATTGTGCGTTTGTTTATTTGATTCTCATCGTGTTATTGAACCACCATCTACACACTCTTTAAACGCTGGTGCTGATGTTTCATTTTGCATATACACGTCCTTTCTAGTACTATTTATCCACACTTGACTGTGAAGATCAGTAATTACAATCATCCGTTCTCTATACCGCTTATCCTACACATGGAGCCTATGTCAGGGGACTCGGGGCACGAGGCGGGGGACACACCCTAGACGGGGTACCAACCCATCGCAGGGCACAATCACACACACACACACACACGAGGGACAATTTGGAAATGCCAATCAGCCTACAACGCATGTCTATGGACTGGGGGAGGAAACCGGAATACCCAGAGGAAACCCCTAAAGCACGGGGAGAACATGCAAACTGAAAAAAGAAGGATTTTTAAAATGAGTAAACTATGTACTATAAATAATTGTTTACTAAACCTTATTGCCTAATATTGAACTTTTATTTACTGTAAAATAACAGGCAGATGTCTTTGGAAAAAAAAAAACCAATGGGAACATTTATAGACTTCTTTTTCAATACGAGCGAGTGTACCAGGTGCGGATGTACCTCGGACCAGTCGAGGGCGTGCCACTCAGGTGGACAGGTGTGATTATTGCAGGGTTCGGTGACGGGAGGCCGCGGTTGGAGACAGGACGAATCGTCCTGAACCTTCTCTTCCGCTGAGCTGATCTTCCTCTTACACAGCACCTCCCGAGTCCGTACGCCTCCACTACAACTCCTGCTGCACTCGGACCATTCGCTAACCCACCAGCTGAGACACAGAGAGACACAGAGAGACACAGAGAGAGAGAGAGAGAGCGCGATTATATTAATGCATTATATCAAAACATACCGACATGTATAGCAGATGCTGCACGTGAACAGATCTTTTTTCTCTATTTTTCTCCCTAATTTGTTCACATGCCAATTCCCACCCACCAGCCACGTCTCGACACGTGAAGCCAGCCAACAGCTGCTCATGCTGCATCACAGGGAAGCATAACACTCTCGGAAGAAAGCGCTTTCCGCACTTTTCCACATACATCAAGCATCGCTATCTACTCACGTTGGAGGACACGGCGCTGCGTTGCACGCACGTTTCTTCTCTTTAGGCTTGCTCTTCTTGTCACAGAAGTGATTGAAAACCACCGAGTGATCAGACTGTTTCTTACACACCACCTGCTGGATCTGAAACCCTGAAGACACACACACACACACACACACACACACACACAAACAGTAAAATTAGTAGCAGCGTATTTCATTCCCAGTTTTCCATCCTTATTAAACAAAACCCACCCAACCTTGTCCTGTCCTGCTCTCAGACAGCTATAAGCCTCAGGTTAACACACTCATGCGCACATCTTCTTGTACACACAGCACTGTTTTGGGCTCGTTCTGACTAATCTGCGCACCCCTACTCTGCATCCCCCTTAGACAAAGTTGATTTTTGCTTTCAGGTTCGTTTAATTACGTGCGGCGTGAATACAAACCAAATAGGTATCGATTTCCTTCTGATTTGAACTGACTAAAAGGTGTGAAAGTGCGCTTATTGATTTAAACAGACTGGGATATTAGACATTTAGCGTGCTTCACACTATTTTATACACACGAGCTTCTCTTGTCACTGATATTTCCGGTGCATTAATGGGTATGTGTATAATGTAAGACTCTATACTACTCTGTACTAATCAAATCCAGCTGTGAGCGCTCATTAAGTATCTAAAATGTCCTCTTTCTACCTGTATAGGTATGGGTGTGTGTGTGTGTGTGTGTGTGTGTGTGTGGTGCTCTGTACCTCCAGCGCAGGAGACGGAGCAGCGGCTCCAGGATGTAGAGTGCCAGGTGAAGACGCTCTGAGTGTCTCTGTTTATAGGGGGGTTAAAGCGGTAATGGATACCTTGGTTGTCTTCCCTCACCAACACCTACCACACACACACACACACACACGCAATTAGGGATTGTCAAACCTTTGGCCAAATATCAAAAAATGTGTCAAAAATGAAACTTAAATTTTTTCAAAAGAGAGAAAATGCTTGTTTCACGTGTCTATTAACACCTTTTAAGGTTAATTATACTCTCACTATACTCTGCGTTAAATTCTTACTTACCCGTCAACCATTTACGCTTTTATTACCGCTATTCTATCTCGAACCTGAGCCATTAAATCTATACCTTCTGCATTCTTGTGTACTTGTATATCGTACCAGAGAGTAAACGGAAGTTAGGGTGTATACAACAGGCTCAGAGTGACAGCTATTTCATCCGACAAAACGAGCTTTCCTGGAAAATCCAGAGGTGGTTACCATGACGACGAGGGTCATATTGGTGGGCCCCACCGCCTCCAGGGTCTCAGGCTGATCGGCGGGTCGGCGGTAGTGGAAAGTTGTCCCGGCGATGTCGAACCGGCGCGGCGTGTCGATGGTCAGCTTGCCGTTGATGAAGTACTGGTCGCTTTTGCTTTTCAGGACTGCAGCGAAGGCGTGCACCAGAGAAAGGAATATTCTCTGAGTTAAAGGGAGATGCTAAAGATGCTAGTAATGAATAAAATCTATCATGATGCTAGGTTATCATCATCATCATCATCATCCTCATGCTGTCAGTTCGGAATCACAGGTTGCCCTTATACGTTATCGTTCCTATAGTAACAACTCATTGCATGACGGACACTCACAACATATTTTTTGACAAAGTGTAAAATTGCTAATATGTTCTAGTTTGCAAATAAATACATAAATAAATACATACATATATACATACATGAAGAAAAGTCTCCAGTGTCAGTGTTTTGTTATAGTCAGAGGTAAAAGCTGTAACTTTTCCAACATGGAAAAGTCTTCAGGATGGAGGACTTTCTGGTGTCTTGGCAACATGACAAGCTGCTATTATATTATATCTGCTCAGATCTAACATATTTTGCAGACATTCCACAATGTTAAAAGTAACTATAAATAGATTTAAAAAAAAAAAAAAAAAAAAAAAAAAGTATGACGCATCTTACTTCAATAAATAAGACTGTCTTAGTAATTGACTGTCTTCCTGTCTTCCTGCGTGCCCCGAAGACTGTTAATCCCCTACATAATAAATAATTTCGGGATTGGACAGAGAGCTTATTTATGTATTGTGGCCTTCTGTGAGATCGAGATTGCAAAGGCCACTAAAGGAATAAAATCTGATTGCAGATCAAGTCAAACTTCATGACAGATTATTTTAGGTCATTATTACCGAACTAAGCCAGTTCCACCAAAAAGCCTTTCTTTTCTTACCGAGATAATTAAGAGAAATGTTGAGTTCCTGTATATGAATGAACACAGATCCTTTAGGAATCCTGATCACCTCTTCATAACCTGAGAACACACACACCCACCCACACACACACACACACACACACACACACACAAAAATGGAAGTTTATTCGTGGTTACACAGAGGAATAATGTGGTGAGTGGTGTTCTCTACAGCAGGCCTGCTCTGGGAGAAGCATTAAGCGGAGGTTTGAGATTCCTGCTGAATTCCTGGGCAACGTCTCCACAGCTGAGCACCGAACTCGTCTGAGGTCAGTCAGTGCCGGCCAGCTCTCGACCGCAATCCTACAAATAACTCCATCTCCAAAAACCAGACCGGAGAGAAAAAAAAAACAAAAAACGAGAGTCATTTTTGCAAGCTTGTGGGTTTTCGGTGGACAGGAGAAGAAGAGAGCGAGAGGGAAAGTAATAAAAATATTAACAGTTAAGAAGCCATGTGGTAAACAAACTGCGGGAAAAAAAAACTGGCAGGGCTCGTAAGACTGCGGAAGAAAAGTGAAAAGGACAAAGAGAGAGAGAGATAGATACCATAGAGAGAGAGACCATAGAAATGACTGGTGGCATTTCAATAATCACAAACAAATATCAATTTAAGCCCAGAATAGGTCTAACCCTAAGCCTGACCTCTCCTAGCTCTGTGGTCCTGGGTGTAGCCTTCTGAGGTGTCCTAGTGCCTAAAATAAAATGCTCAGCCCAGATGTAATCCACCAGCACCACCTGGCTCACCTACCACTCCACCACTAATGACCCCAAACACCACACGGTGCACTCCTCCCTGCAAGACCGTAACTATATTTGAGCTACAGATGACCTCACTACCTTTCCAGATGCCTCCACCAACCAATATAATTCCTGATGATCCTAGCACCAACCAAGTGGCTACTACCACATCCTGTTCACTATCGAACATTTAAGAAGCACTTTTACACCTGCCCATGATACCCTTGAAACTTTCTGATGCAAAAGTACCAATATCCTTCCAAATTCTCTCTATGTCACCAATCAGAGAGCAGAATTTCATCATGTGACGTTTCACTCATCAAAGAAATGGCAGCCACCTGACTCTCTTGAGTTGAAGGAAACAAAACTCCTTTGTTGACTTGTTGTCTTTGGTTTAGGTTTTAGGACTGCTGCTTACTACAAATGCAGCAACCAACACTATTTGTAATGCAAATGAGATTGGGACTGAATTAGCTAAACTACATAGCCAGCCAACTAGTTGACAGGACCCATTGAATGTTTTATCCATTTTAAAATTCCTAGTATGGTTACAACGGCTACAGCTGCTCATCATTATTGTTCTGATAAGTTCTGATAAGTAACAGTCTTGCCTGAGTAACATCAAACACCCATCATTATCACAATCGAAACTCGCCTTTCTATAAACTGCTACACCCTTCCCTTAATACTGACCCAACAACCCAGTGTCAACATCCCACCCAACCACCAACACCGCCACTAGCACTAACTCCAACTCCACCCAGGGCGTTTTTTCCCTATTAGGACAGATGAAAGCCATAACGGTTATTCTTAGCCAATATTGAGAATCCATTTGGGCTGGAGGCAGCGCTGACTGACAGATGAAGTTATTCCTTGGCTAAGTACAGTAGGAACTGGGTGAAATGTGCCCAACAGGGTGAATGGTGACCATAGCTGGGGAAGTGACCGAGGTTCAAACCGCAGGCCATTGCTCGCTAAGTGACCTCCCAAACTACTGCTGCTTTAAAAAGCACACAGCTTTACTGGAATAGTCTCAAGCCCATGACCTATTGCTTCTACCTTAATATTCACCGCATACATGGCTCAATGGCATGGTAAATTCTACAGCAGAAAAACTCAAAGTCTTTGATACACTTTAAAACAGGCACAGTTAATGTCGCTATTTGAAAAAAATGTTGCTATCTGAAAAGGCATTCTTGAACAAGCCTTTAAACCTGATGAACCTATAACACAGGACAGGAAGAGGTCAGCATCAAAAATATAAAAACTAGTCCCTTTCCAACAAGAATAAACCAACTGCCCTCCAACCCTTTTGTATCAACCACTTTGCTTATCTCCAGAACCTTCTGGTATCCCTCCATTTCCTTATACCACTATGTTCCTCTATGCATCCCTCTGAGCCTTTGATACCACATTGTACTTCTTCATACCCCTCTATACCCCTTTATACCCCATCCGGAACTTTGTGTGTCCTTCTATAAACCTGTATACCAATCTATATCTCTCCATAAGGGTCTATATTCCCTCATACTATCCTGTACCCATCTGTATCCCTTCCATTTCCTGGAGTACCTCTTTGACCCCTGGAATACCCATTTGTACCATCCATGCCATATCTCTTCATTAAGTCTCATACCCCTCTTATTACCTTCATACCACTTCATACCAGTGTGTTGACATTTATATCCCCCTGTACCCCTGTATATCCCTTCATACCCCTCTGTAGCATTGGGACTCCCTTCTTACAAAATCTACACCCGAGGGTGCCCAGCCGTACCCCTTCATAATGCTCTGTACTGCTGCATTGACATCTGTTCCATTTCAAACATCACCTGTACCCTCCATACCCCTGTGAATCCATTTCTACATTTCAAAGCCCTTTGTACTTGTCCTTGTCCATTGTCCATTCCCCTAGGTATCTTTTTGTACCTTTTCACATCCATAGGTACTACTCCATAGGGCTCATTCACCTATTCATCCTTCTGTGCCTCTTTATATCCCTTCATACTCTTATGTTACCCTTTGAACCCATCACAAACTTCCATGCCCACCCTTTGGATACCCTTCATTTCCAACTCAAATTTCTATGTCTTTTTTGTATCCCTCTACACCCTTTAACTCCCTTTTTAACCCATCTCAACATTCCATGACCCTTTTTAACCCTTTTCTCTCTATAGTTACCCTTTATACCCAACAAAACCTTCCATGCCCCTTTGTACCCCTTTGTGCCCTTCGGTATTCCTTTATACCCACCTCAAACTTCCGTGCCCCTTGTATCCCTTTGTCCCTTTTGGTTACCCTTCATACTAATCGCAACCTTCCATGCTCTTTATATCCCTATGTACCCTTTGTTTACCCTTTATGCACATCTTGTTCGTCCATGCACCTTTGTATACCTTTGTTCCTTTTGCTTACCCTTCATACCCATCACAGCCTACCATGCTTCTTTGTATCCCTTTGTATCCTTTATTAACCCTTTATACCCATCTGACCTTCCATGTCTGTTTGTATCCCTTTGTACCCTTTGCTTACCCTCCATTTCAACCTTCCATGCCCCTTTATATATCTTTGTACCCTTCAGTTAACCTTTGTACCCATCTCAACCCTCCATGCCCCTTCATATCCCCTTGTTCCCTTTGGTTACGTCTCTGTGCCATACAGTTACCCTCCAAACCACTTTGCTGACCTCTATAGTCCTCTGTACCCCTCTATACCTCTAGATACCCTTCCATTCCCTTTTTAATTTTCTGCATCCCACCATACCACACTGTAGCCCTTTGTACCCCTCTGAAAATATCCATCCACGTTTCTAATGGAGGTACCGGGGTTGCAATTCTTCCGGACCTGATGGGGGCAGCAAAGTGTTTTAGTTGGTCCACAAGTGGTGAAGAAGAAGAAGAATGCCTACAAGCACACGGGAAAAACTACAGAAGATTAGCTTAGTTTAACAAGTGTAGCTCCGCCCCGACTTGTTGAGAGGAAAAGAGAGGAAAGCTAGTATCGGTTTCGGGTGTGCAACTGATGCTATCATTCATTTCAAACAAAGTGAGGAAACACCTGGAATTTGGCGAAGCACCATAATATAGGACCGAAGACGGTCCTATATTATGTTTGTTTGAGGCAGCTGGCATTGTTACCGTGAAACCAGCTAACGTTATGCTCCATGTAATGTTAGCGATAGTCGGTTATTTGCTAACGACGCTAACACATTGCAATGTTATAAACTACCTCCTAATGGGCCACCATGCATCGCCATCCAGCCCGTGTCCTGTCAGCTAAATGTA